>PVJH01027565.1:0-28492 GCA_004026705.1 Nesogale talazaci | reverse complement strand
CTCCATTGTCCAGTCTGATGTTCATCATTTTCTTTTAAAGTCAGACCAGAAACACATTTAACATCCACATGTCTAACACTTTCGTTTTCTGGTGATATATGATATTCCAAAGTGGTAGAGGCTTCAAGACTCTCTTCACTTTCTTCTGAGGCCTCAGCAGAATTGCCTTTGTATCCAGGATCCTACCAACAGTCTCTTCAAGACAAGCTAGGCTTTCAGGATTAGGTGTCTGAAAAACTCTTCCAGCCTTTACCAGATACTCAACTCCAAAACCATCCCCACATTTCAGTTTGGGGTAGAGCAAGACTCACTTCGTGGTACCAAATTCTTAGTTACCTAGTGTTGCGGGAACACGAATGCCTCAAGCGGGTGCCTTTAGCTTGAACAGAAATCAATGTTCTCACCATTTAAGAGATTACAAGTCTGAATTTAAGAGAAAGTTCTTGTCTCTCCCTTTCTATTGACTATGGAAGAAGGTCCTTGTCTCTTACAGCTTCTGCTTTCTGGTTCCTTGGTAATCTCTATATGTCTTGGTACCTACCTCACCCCATCTCTGTTCACTTCTTGCTTGTTGAATCTCTCTTATATCTTAAAAGAGGTGGAGTGAAGAAAAACCCTATACTAATAGCATAACAAAGATGACCTCATCTTAAGTGGCATGATGGCCACAGGCAAAAAAGGCTAGAATTTAAATACATATTTTGGTGTGTGGTAGGGCATAATTTAACTCATAACAGGGTCTTAAATTAATATCAAGGTCAATAAATATTAATCTATGATATTTCTATTTATTTTATATACTTGTGTTTATGCCAACTATAGACTAAATTGTATATACAGTGCTCTTTCTATAGTGTGGACTTAGTCACTCTTAATGAATCTTGAAGTTGCTGTTAACATTGTGAGTTAAAGAATCCCTTCAAGTGCCACCCTAGAGAGAGTGTGAACTAGGTGGATTTCAGCCAACAACTGCAGATGTAATTTAGGTGCCTGAGTGAGCTGAGAAAGGGAGCAGTGGCGTCGTGGATTATAAGTCGGGCTGCTAATCACAAGGTTAACTGCTCTAAGCTACCAGCTGCTCTGTGGGAGAAAAATGAGGCTTTTGACTTCCAAAAGAGTTATAGTCTTGAAAATCGATAGGGGCAGTTCTACTCTGTCCTACAGGGCACTATGAGTCAGAATGGACTCCGGGGCCATGGGTTTGATTTGGTTTTGAAGTGAGCTGATGTGATAACGTTTGACCTTGCCTGAGACTGTTCTAGTAGCAGGACCCAGAGGAAGGATGGAGAAAACCACAAAACTCAGATATGTGGCCAGAAC
Organism: Nesogale talazaci; assembly: GCA_004026705.1. Classification (NCBI taxonomy): domain Eukaryota; kingdom Metazoa; phylum Chordata; class Mammalia; order Afrosoricida; family Tenrecidae; genus Nesogale; species Nesogale talazaci. Next base: position 27,172 of record PVJH01027565.1, on the reverse strand, counting down.
TTTAATGAAATGTTAAGCCCCAATAAAAGTGTTCTATATACTTGTTACTGGTCGTTCTCACTTTACAAACTATTTAAATCTCAACAAACCAAATTTATGATCGTCTAGTTCTTGCAGGATCCCTTATCTATGGCCAGATGCACAGCTAACAATGCAGCAGTGTGCGACTTACGGATGTTATTCTCTAGTTAAATGTTCCCAACCCTCAAAGACAAACAACCCCCCCTAGAATTTATAAGGATGGTGAACTAAGAGGTAAAATAAGAGGGGGAAAAAGGCAATTAGCATACATACATCAGAACTGACTTAAAACAGAACACTAGAACAGGGCTCTGTTGTAAAAGGTGGGGCTACCTGGGCCGTGGAAGCTGTGAGAGCCAGAACTTCACAAAATTGCCTTGTTTATTTTTGGTGGGAGCAGGTGTCCTATAAGTTTGGGGCCTTTGGCAGTGTGCATGCAGTCTTCCTACTCTTCAAGCACACATTTTAGTGAAAAACACTCTGAGCTTCCACTCTGAGAGGTTAGCCCATGTGGGTTTCTCATGTTCTATTTTATTAAGCTTATGTAAATATTGAATCTTTGTCTCATGTAACTTTCCCACTCCATAGTCCGGTCTTTGCCGATTCAACTTTGGAATTTCATTCTTGCTCTGATAATAACAGCAATTCTGATTTCCTTCATAGGGTGTGATAAGGCATACAAGGGAGAGATAGGAGGGGAAAGTAAATAAAAAACAAAAATCACAAGATTGAAGAAACATTTTGGTCTTTGCAGAGTCTATTGGCATGTCCTCTAACACTATCTGAAGTTTCTAAGACACAGAAGAAAAGGTGAATTCTGTTGAATCAAGCCCAGAACTACTCCCAAAGACTTCCCCCTGGTGAAGCTATTTCAAATCTCCCTTTTTTGTTTGATGCTCAGTCTATCACTGAGGCTCTCTCTCTCTCAGAAGGGTAAGTGGAAAGCGGACACGGGGTGACCCACTGGGTACTGATGGTTGGAGGAGAGGTAGGTTCAACTGGCAAGAGGGAGGCCAAAAGGATGCAAAACCTCAGAATAGAACCCATGGTGATGATAGCTAGTGGAAAGAAGCAAAGGGCAAAGAAGTAATCTATCACTGTCCGCCTGAGATCCTGAAGGAGTGGGGAGGATGTGAAATTACAGTCACAGCTCAGGGTTGACCAGGTCACACACCAAGTCAGAAAACTGGTTCTTCATTCAAGATGTTATCAGTAAAGCGCAAATAGGGTCAGGATTCCAGGAAATTAGAAGGGAGAGTCAAGGTGTGTGTGTGACCTGATTTTGAGACAAGGCCTATTTGCATCAACCAACACTTCTTTTATCCCTCCTTAAGGGCAGCAATTGGTATGAGCTGAGCCTCCATGAGGCAACCTTTGGACAGGAGAAGCTGGCTGAGAACAAACCCGAAATGCTGGGTTTGCAGGTGAGTTGGCACAAAGGATCTACCTGGTGACAAAGTAGAAGTGACAGCAGTGCCTCTCACTGCTGACTGTGCTCTAGACTCACCTGGGGAGCTTAAAAAAAATTCCAGTGTCCAGTCACACCCCAGACCAATTAAATAGGAATTTCTGGTGCTTGGGTCCAGGGGTTGGTATGTTTTAAAAGCTCCCCAGGTGATCTTACTATGCAGATAGGACTGTAAATGCTGGGCTTCACATACGTAGATTCTGAGAGGTTTCAGATGAACTCAAACGTTATATCTGATATATTTTATTGAGAGCAGCTATTAACTATATAAAACAACACAAATAATTGAATAGAATTTAAAGCATATTTTACATTAAATAACATGTAAATAAGAGTACTTTGGAATGACTATTTTATTGTGCCTGAGGTGAAAGTTCATATACGCAAATTAATTTTCAAATCCATACTTCATACTTAAATTGTTCTGTGACACCGCTATGGTCCCCACAAGTGTCATCATTCTATTTCCTCCCTGGTTCCCCCTTTCTACCCATCTGGTTTCCCTGTCCCTCCCTGTTTCCACATTCATGGGACTGAGCAAATGTTCCTGTGCTACCATTATCTGGTGTCAATTTGGGACTTGAGAGGATTAGGAGTGAAGAGGGAGAGTCTAGTCTAGTCTGTCACTGAGCCAATGAGGCCTCTGTGTGGGTCTGGCCTTCTCCTGAGAATTCGGGGGAACCTGGTTTTTTCCTCCTTGGAGGTGGGAGAGACTCTTAGCTCAATCTCTTGGAGATACTCCCATGACAGGAGACATGATGGTACACCCTGGAAGCTGGAGAAGCCACATGGACAAGCTCTTATGAGCCAGAACCCTGGACCTGGAGAAGCCACGTGGAGACCCTGCTAGCCCTGAGACGCTAACAATGCCACGGGATCCAAAGACTTTCTACCCACTGGCCTGTGACAGTCCTGCATTCAGCGTCATTAGATGTGTTTTGTGAGTCTGAAGAGGACCTTACAGATTGGTATCAGGCATATCGGTTAATATCAGACTTATGGGTTTGGCTTGGACTGGGTTGGGATACTTTCTTAATGAACAATTAGCTTTTATATAAAACTCTCTCTTATACACATATGTGTGTTTATGAATTTGTTTCTCTAGTCTACCAGGACTAACACAGGGACCCTTTTGATTGTTTGAAGGACATGTTCTTCTGGAATGTTACTGTATGTTTTATGAGAGGTGGTCTCCAGGCATTTCAAGTTAGAAGGCTGTCTTACAACAATAGTCTTAGAGGTTCCTCTGTCTTCTTTTAAGACAGTAAACTTGGTATTTTTCTTGTTTTTAATGTTTTTTATACACTTTTATTCATTCTAACCAAGACCTTCTATTGGGGAGCCTTGTCAGTGAGAGCAGTAGGGGTCGCCAGGCACTATGTAGTTCTTCTGGCCTCAAGTTAGAAGAGACCAGGGTTCCTGTGGGTCATTCATTTTTTTTGGATTAACTGTTTCCTTGGTTTTCATTTTTCTTCATTCTCCTTTATTACAGGCAGAAAGAGACCAAACTTTCAGGACCCTAGACACAACTTGTACTTTAGGAGGTAAAACATTGTCTTTTGTCAACTGATCTAGGTGTTCCCTAAATTAAATGTGCCCTTAAAGAGAGATAAAGCGATACCTTGTCAAGTTAAGGGATGTGGGCTTAATACAAACTAACCAAGATTCTGAAGAGTTTTGATCAGGGAATTGATATGAGAAAATCAGTAATATAGGGAGAATAATCAGTTACTGATTGCTGGCATAGCCCGTTGAGCTAATTTCATTCAGCAAACATTTATTACTAAGGTTAACGCATTTATCAAGGCAGGCACCTCGACAATCTTATTCAATCCTGCCAACAGTCTTGTGAGGTTTTGCTCTCCTTGTTTTATTCATGAAGAGGGTGCGTGACTTGACCAAAGACATAGGGGAGAAAGGAACAGATTCAAGATTTTAATACAAGCAATGTAACTTCCAAGTTACCATTCATAGCTATCTTTGTTCCTGAAGAGTTGCTGCTCCGGGTACTGTATTACGTGTGCGAACACAGAGATGGATTTGTGTTCTTTCCTGTAAGAGAGAGAGAGACATGTCAGGAAATAACCATAATACTAGATGATATGTAATATTAATAGTGTTATATTAACACAAACGAGGTATGATTAACTCTTTCTTCACCCAAAGGACTCTAAAAAAGATATAAGAAGAGAGCAAAAGGTGAGTTGCTGCAAATCAAAGGAGGAAAGAGGTGTAATGGAAAGAAAGAGACAATAGGACACAGGACAAACTAAGGTTAGACAAGCGAGGTCCCTAAGTGGCAAAATTTAAGGAGGCACTAATTCTTAGGGCTTTTCCTGTGCTACTAAGACCCTAAGAGTTTATGCTTCCTTAAGTGTTGTGGTTGGTTGGTTTGTGTCCCGCTCCAGGAATTTTACTTGCCTCACATAGTCTCAAATATGAGGGTCTATATGGTGATAGTCATTCTAGAGCAAGACGCTCAAGAACTTACCCTTCCTTCCATGGTACTTTAAGATTTCAAGCTTAGGTTATGAGAAAATGACACTGGAATAATGAGAGAACTAAAGGGGGGAATCGGTTAGCCTGAAAAAAATAATAGTTTGAGGCTCTTTGAGTTTGAGATAATGACAAGACATCAACCTGTAGGTATACAGCTATCATTTAGCACACAAATGGGGCATGGACTTCAATTAAGTCTGTGGATGTGAACTTAGGGTTAAGGGAGTGAACACTTTGCATGCAACAGAATATTCCTGGTCAGATTAAAAGGCTGAAGGCCTAGCAATGTAGGTTAAGTCTTAGCCAAAGGAAAACAGTTTCCTGATCTCTCAGAAGATAGACAGTAATAATCATAATTATGTTACTACATAAGATTTATAGACACACACACACCAGACTGGTGGCTGTTGAGGGAGTCCCAACTCATGACAGACCACGTGAATCAGAGTAGAAAAATACTCTGAATGAAAAGACTAAATATAGTAACAGAGATTGTACAATACCATTTTATACAGTTCCATGACTGTTCCCTGTAATTGCTATTGAACAGTTTACAATTATAAACCGAGAATATTTTAGGAGCTCCCTTTGATCAAACCAAGCCCATTATATAGAACTTGCTGAAACATTGTGCAAGCTTCTGATTTTCTGGAGAGCAAGTATTTACTGATGGCTGGACTCTTGGGTTCCAGAATAACTCTAAGTGACATCAGCAGCAGTTTTGCAACTAGGCCAAATGTCACTGGTTAGATGGTCTTACAGCCCAGGTTATAAAATGCAAAGCAGCCCCCTTGTCAAACAGTCAATTCTGACTCATCAACACTGTAAGGTAGTGTAGAATGGTTTCTGCGGGTTTCTGCAACTGTAACTCTTCATAGAAATAGAAATCCTTGTCTTTCTTTCTCCTACTACATTATAAAGCCCCTTAATTTTTTTTTGTGTGTGTGTGTGCCTAACTGCCCTCTGGTGGTCGTGGGAGCCACACAGTGCTGCTTCTGAGAGCTGCCTCTGGATTTGAACCACCAAGTCCATGGGCCGCAGTCCCGGACTCAACCACTTACGCCACCGGGGCTCAGCCCCCTTAATTTTTTAAAAATGAAAAATTACACAAGAAATGTTGGCTCTTTGGAGTTCTAGTTATTCATTTTTCCATACCTGGGCTGTCCAGAATCCTATACTCTTCCATTTTCAGGTTTAAAAAAATTATTTTAAAATTGTATTGTGAATTGAGTAAAAGGATATGGAGAAAATCACTTTCCCACTTTGCCAACAACCCATACACATTCTGTTTTATCTCGTGAATTGCAAGTCCTGTCACGGAACACGACATGTCCCACGTAATACTCCTTCCTGGGTTTCCTGTTCCCATTCCTTCCTTCCTAATAATCCTTCTGAACTTTGTGCTGGGTAAATGCTACCCTTGGGATCTCAGATGCTTGATTATTCTGAGGAGTCCATGCTTCTCAAGTGTCACTGTCCCTCACTGAGACCTGTCTATTGTGTGGCTGAAAATTAAGCCAAGGATGTGTTCAGCTCCACACCTGAAGGGAGACAGAGAGCCACCAGTCTCTACCCAACAAGTAAGCCTGATATTTTAAGTAATTTTGATTCATAACAATGTAAACTTTATTAAATGCCTTAAAATAAAAAGAAAAAATAATTTTTAGCTTGATTCCACATTTTCTCCCTGTTCTGTATAGAACTTGCTCCTTTGATCCTTTTCAGAGCAGCTCACAGTGGTGGGCAGGCACCACCTAATTCTTCTGGTCTAGTCTGGGTGGTCCACCAGCCAGTGAACTAATTGCTTCTGTTAGGTTTCTTGGCTTAGAAATACCCCTATATTGTCACCGGTCTTTTCTATACCTTCACTTTCTACTGAGACCTTGGGATCAGCTTCTCTTTCTCCCCCCCCCTCATGACCCCTTAATAGATTATAGATTGTTATTCATTTTTTCCCCTCTCCCACCATGTGAGTATGTTTCATGCTGCAGTAGACGGTCTCCGCAGGCCCAACTTGTGCTCCACCATGCGGTGTGGCTCCCCCATGATCTCGTTCTGCGCAGGGTCATTGAGGATGTCTTCAAAGGCCACGGTCTCATCGCTGCCCCTCAGGGATGGCCAGTGAGAGGTTGGAGCTGGGCAGAAAGTGGAGGCACTGGACCTGTTGCACCTCCTTGAACTCCATCTGCAGCTTGAAGGGTGCGAATAGACCCTGGATCTTCCTCAGGGTGAAGAAGTTCATCGTCTCCAGGTTGAGCTGGAAATGTTTTTCTGAAAACTCAAGAGGATGACTGAGCCGAAGCTCATTTTTTCACGTAAGGAAAGCCTTTCCACAGAAGGTCATGATTCTCAAAGGGCGGAGAGTCTGCTCACCCACCAGGATGCTGTCTTTCCTCTGAGACCTGAGTCCTCCGGCATTCATCCTGAATGTGCTCTCCACTCCGCTTCTCAGCCCAGTCACCTTCCGGAGGCCTGGCTGCTCCTAGATTGTTATTCTCTTTATATCTCACACCAACCACTGTCTCCCTTCCCCTCTGGTTTCTGCTGTTCTTTCCCCTGGAGAGGTGTGTGTTTATGTGCCATTCACTATGTGCCATTCATTGCCCAGAATCCCTTTCTACTCCTAATCTCTCCCCTTCCCACCTCCCTCCCCCCCTACCTTTTTGGTATTGCTTTTTCTGTTTTTTTAGGGCCTTCTGCTGGGAGGTGTAGTTGATGGTACTGGTTGACCCCATTGGCTGAATTAAGTCCATCTGGCCTAGATGGGGCCAATCTAGGTGTACTGCCCACCTAGGTGTACCATTGCTTCCTGGCTCAGAGCATGAATTTGAAGCATACCCAGTAGACACCCTCGTCCCTGTTCTGGCTACCTAAGATTTCCCCACTGAAGGGGTATGGACCCAAATCTTTGGGAAACTGGGTGACAACATCTCTAGCTGCTGCCCGCTGGCCAAAGGGACACAGAGTAGGGCTTTGGTTCTATACCCTTCCTACTCTGTGGGAAAGGATTGTCCACTGAGTCCACAATGGTGGTCCTGAAGCTGGCACTCTGGGTTCAGAGACTTTGGTAACCTAGGAGCTTCTAGAAGAAATAAAATAGGTGAACAGTTTAGGTGAGACGTGGGTAAGGCTGTGAGATGGCCGTATCTTTGAAGGTGGGGTTAGTGTCACGGGAAATCTTTAAAAAGGGAATTGTAGGGCTGACAAGCATGGGTGCCAGTTCACTTTAAATATAGGTATTGGGTAGCAGCCTTTACTGGTTTAAAGACGGTGGTGGGCCTGGGGTAGAGTTTCTATGGAAGATTTGTCTGTTCTGGAGTGGTGGGGAAGCACACACCCCAACAGCTCTCAGGGGTGCTTGTCTGTATGCTCTGCTTCTGAGGGGTCTGGGTGCAACAGTTCCCACGGTTTCACCTATGAATGGTGCCCAGGGTCAGGGACAAAGGTGAGGACAGGATAGGCAGTCCCAGTACCTAGGAGGACACCCATTGACCTTGCTGCCACAGTGATTGCTCACCCGAGGTTACAGACCTGCTAGAGCTTTCCTGCTGCTTTACAGGCCAGGCCGGGCCAATTTTCAATGAGCAGCTGCTCACTGGACTGTGGGTGCCCTCCCTCTTGGCTATCTGCCATAGGACAAGGAACACCCTGGTGGCGAGTTTGCTTGCCTGGGTGGCATGGCCCTTGGGTGGGCCTATTCTGGCTAGGGCAGTTGTGTGCCCAGTGGCCTGTTTCCTAACACATATAGTACTGGGCACTTTGGTCACAGGTCTGGGAGACCTGGGAGGTGGTTGGTGGCCAGTTAGCAAGTGTGGCCAGTACCTGGGCATGCCTGATGTCCTTCCTTCTCTCCTCCTGAGTCTGCACCTCCCTCTCCTGTTCCCTATTGGAAAAGGCAGCATTAGCACCAGCAGCCATCTCTTCTAAGGTAACCCAGTCAGGCCTCTGCACTAACATGTGGAGTTTTTTCTGAATGTCCGGTGCAGCCTGTGTGAGAAATGTGTCCCTGAGTAAGAGTTGCCCTTCATAGGTGTGATTCCTCGGGGCCTCTTTTAGATGCTTTAAGAAGCCCATGGGGCTTTCCTCAGATCCCTGGTGAATTGCTGTCACTTTGGTATAATTAATGGCCCTTTGCCTACCTGACTTCAGTCCACTAGTGACACATACCAGAAAATGTTCCCGTGCGCACTTGTCCTTGGGATCATTATGATCAGTAATGTAAAAAAGTCTCAGCGTTTCCCCCTCCTGGGTACTTACTCATCACATGTAAATCCACTGTAAACTTTCTAGCACCTTGGAGCACTCGTTCTTTCTCAAAGTCTGGCATAGTCTGTCCCAGAATGACCATTACAACCCTCCGAGTTAAATTATAGGCTAGGGGGAGGTGCTAGACACTTTCTGTGTACTATTCAGGTTTGTTGGAGTAACTGCCCAGGTCACGTTTAATTTGCTGGAGTTCAATTAGGATGAAAGGCCTGGGGACTGCCTGGGGACCAAACTCCCCAGCTCTTTCTACTAATGGCAGAATGTTGGCAGGTTCAGGGCTGGGGAAATCATAGCCTCTAGTTTCAAGCTCCCTTAGGGACTCCTAGGTGCACTGGGAATGAAGGTCTTTACGGTTCCTCAAAAGGAAAAATGCTGTAACTTTAGGGAACTCCTCCCACTTCCCCATCCTTCCACAGAAATGTTCTAGCTGAATCAGGGTTGGAAGGATAAGGGTGCCATTCTTTGGCCAAGATTCTCTTTCCCCTACAATGTACTGTGGCCAGATGGAATTGCAAAGCAAAATCGGCTTCTGTTGCTCCAACTTCCCCAGATCAATCACATAGAATACGGTATAACACTGGACCCTTGGGGACAGCATTACCCATCCAGAAAACAAAGCAACAGAGCAGTCACGAGAGCTTGATGCTGTTTCAGCACACGCCACTAGGATGCCGTCAAACTGGGGCCTCGTGCAGGTGCCCCTCCCTGTGGTTGGGGAATGCAGTCTTTGCCGCCAAACTGGGTTTTTAATGTTTTTTAGATATCAAGCAATAGCTACTGCCAAGGGTAATTCACCAATCTTCGAAGGCGAGACCACTGCTGGGAGGCACCCACTGGGAGGAGCAGACTCCTGGACCTGTGGAGGGGAGGAGAACCTGTGAAGGGGAGGAGAGACCCCTCAATTGGCTCAGGGAACATTGTAGGGAAATTGGGATCCTTGGCTGGACACAGTGTTGCAGCGTAACTGTATCAGGAGCTCTCCCAAAGTGCTGATGGCGGTATTGTTGAAAGGCTAAAACAGTCACTCAGGGGTGGCTTCCGAATGCCTTTGGCCGAGACTTTGGCAATGGAAAACTAGCTGGTAGGAAAAACCCAAACTAGCACACTGGCAGATGCAGAAATAAACATCCAGCAGGACCAAGTGGTTTGTTTGTAAAACCAGGAGAAAGTTAAAAGGAAGGGAAGGTAAAGGGAAGGGAAGCATTCCACCACAGGACTAGGCAGGTCTAGCGTCTTGGGCCCAAGCAGCCAGCCCACTAAGCACCGCCCCTCACCACCTCCCACTTGTTTGGAGTGGTGGGAGCCATCTTGGCCCTGGGTCATGTGCTCAATTGTCTGACAACAAAAATGGCAGCGGCCACTGCGCAGTGCCATCTTGCTAGGGAGTGGAGAGTCACATGGCTGGGGGAAAATGGTGGCGTCCACAGGGGGCCTAGTTGACTGGCAGGGCACAAGCCTCTGAAACCAGAGTCTTGCAAAGACCAACAGGGTTTACGTGTGCGCGCAAGGCTGTCTAGCTGGCTGGGATGCAAAGCAGACTACTGAAAATCAAGAAGGCTTTTGGGTTCAAAATTCTCCAACCCTGCAGGCAGCAGCGTTTCCATCTCATTCCAGGTACTGCGCTGGGAAAAGCATGCAAACCCCCAGAAACACAGAAAGGCAGATGCACAGCCCTATATACCAATAGGGAGAACAGATGGAAAGACAGACACGAGGGGATGTGACTCTGGCAATACATTATGTGTGGCTCCAAAGAACTGGTCCCGGGACCATTCACAGCAGGAAAAACCCAGACTGGTGTCCTGGCTTCCTTTCCAAATCGTGCACAGTGAGTGCAGTTTAAGGTCCAGCCAAGCTGCTGTTTCCTCAGCCTTATATCTCCAAGTCATGGCACCAAAATGTTAGGTTTCTCAGGTTAATGATGCCTCAGTCCTTGACTTCACATGAGAAAGAATTCACCCTGAAGCCTGGTTTGTGATCCAGGTGGGTTTTTGTAAAGGATAGACGTTTCAGGCACCGTGAGGGCACTTCACACCCACGGAAACCTGCAGCCCGACTGAAGAGCAGTTGGAAAGGAGCATACTGGTCTTGGAGTTTCTGACTTTTCAGGGCCCTCTGCTAGAAGGGGTGGTTGATGGTACTGGTTGATGCCAGTGACGACTGAATTAAGGCCACCTGCCCTAGATGGGGGCCAATCCTGGTGTACCACCCACCCAGGTGTACTGCCCATTCCTGACTCAGTAGACAACCTGGGCCCTGTTATGGCTAGCTAACATTTTCATGTGGTTTCTCCTCTTTTCATTCTTCTGTCCTTCACATACAGAGAGACCAATCGTTGCACCTTAATGGCTCACTCTGAACTGTTGAGACCCCCGTTACTAATGACCAACATAGCATATGTGGATTATGTTAGTCCAATTGACCTTGATCTATACAGTTTTAGGGGAAAAAAAAATCTCTATCTCTATCATCTATCTATCTATCTATCTATACTCTATCATCTATTTATCTATCTAGGTAAACTATCTACTTAGGAAATCACATAGAAAATATTGATTCTATATATCTATTTATAATCGATTGAGAAAAATGGATTTTTTTTAATTTAAAATGCCTGTAAATACTAAAGCAAAGCCTACTTTCAGTGTAACCCCTTTTCCTTTCCAAGCAGTCATTTTTTTCTTCTTTCTGTTCATTCCCTCTTTTCATTAGGTATTACCTCCTGGTATCTGAAGCCTTGATGCATTGTTATGTGGATTGTTTCACCCATTATCACCAGACCATATGCCTTACTGCCAGAGTGTTATTGCCCCACTCTTTGAAAGTGGCATTAAGGATAGTAATTTCCTTTCTGACCATTTCCCTCTCCCTTTCTTTTCTATACTCTTAACTTCTCAATCCTCTGGATCTTTTGTAACTGAGTTTCAGGCACCCCTAAATTCATTTTGCACTATCTTCTTCTTGATGACTTCGATATGTTCCAGACTTCACAAGAGGCTGTTTATTGGTCTAGCGTGAAAATTGTAGTTTTCTTTACATTGAAATACAATCTATAAGGAAGGCTGCAATTTCTGGTCTTTATCTGCAAGTGCCTCAAATCCTAACACCTTTTCTATGTTCTGGGAGTTTCTGTCCAACTCCTCTTTCCTCGTTTCTCTTGCCCCTCAGGCACAGACCAAAGACCCACACATTACCCATTAGAAGCATCTTTTATCAGGCTGGGACTCAAGAAAAACTGATTCAGGATTGAAGAGGAGCTTCATTTTTTGTTAGGGTTGGGATGCAGCAAGAGTATGCAGGAAACAGTAGCAGTGGTTTCATTTTAGAGTTTAGGGGACAGAAGCTGAAGCAGTTCCAGTTGTAGAGCTGGATATGTTGTAGCCACAACAAAAGTATTCTCATTAGACCAGTTCTGTAGTGTGTTTTGACATTGTTTCCAAGAGGTGAGCCTCAAGCTGGGTTTGCTAGTCTTTGTAAGGAAGGTACAGAATATCCTGAAGGCAGGGAATGACAATGGAGACCATATTTGACATTCTTTGTTCCTTATTATGGTGAGGAGGCAGGAATCAGACAAACTTCCATGACCCATTCTTCCTTATCCTATTCAGACACTAACTCTTCCTCCCACACCACTCTATGTCTATGCTGGGTTCAATCATTTATTGCAATGGCCACTCGGAACTTAGATAATATTTGAAATTTCGAGAGTATTAGGGAGTGTGGGAGGTTATCATAAGTCAGGATCAGCAAACAGTAAGGATAGAGAGTCATTGGTACCACACCCAGCAGTCAAGTTCCTCACCAGTTCTTAGTCTCTTGGCCACAGGGTACCATGGCATTGGGCAGAAAGCCAGCTCACCTGTCACTCTGCCCCACAATTCCATCCTAAGTCAAGGCCAGAGAAGGATAAGGTACCTCATAGTCTTTGTGCTGCTCCCCTGAGTCTCGGCACCACAGTCTTTGAGTCTCAGTGACCTCCACCCCTTCAGACAGAGATCTTGAAAGTTCTGGTCCATGGTCCTCTGGACTTTTCTATTTTGTGTTGCTGCTTCAAAGACAGTCCATTCTTACAGTGGGGGAGGGGCTGGGGTGCAGAGTAGTACTGAAAAACGGATGATGTCCTATTGTTAGTGTTATAGGGGTTCTGTTTTCATATTTCCAATCAGTCATTTGGTGGCAGTGACAGGGACATAGGTACAAGAGCCATATTGAGGGACTTCACTCCACCACACTGATAATCAACTTTTCTGCATAATCAACCCAATATAGCATCTATCACTTGTAATTAAGATGTCTGAATTATGTGTAAATATTTATTAAGTATACTGGAGAAATGAAAATTGCCAAGAATGTGAGGTATGAGTTCACACTTGTGAACCATATGGAACTCATATGATATGATAGACACGACATGGATGTCAAGAGAAAAAATAGATGTGTCTGAGATCACCTTTTAGTTAAATAACAATTTCCCGATAAACTGCAGAGTATTACCTTTTACAACAATCATCTCTATGAGGCCAAGCAGTCAACAATTATTCTAAAACAAAGATGAAAAGCCAAGCCGAGAGAGAAGCAGGATTTCTGGAAGGAAAACATCAGAAGGAAATTCACGAGAATGTTGTTACATTATGAAAAGTCTACCAGTATCTCTGAACAATCTACGTAGCGCTTGTTAAATGGGAACTTAATCTGCTGTGTAAACATTCACTGAAGACACAATAAAATATTTTAAATAGCAGTGCTCTCTATGCTAGTTTCATGCCTATGCAGACGACTTCCCGCTATGATCTCTATCTCATATAGTTGTATGCTTTAACGGGCTCACAGATATCTTGCAACTGTATTTCAGGCACTGCTAAATAGATTTTGCACTATTGTCCATCATAACAGCTGCTTATTTGTCCAGTGAGGGAAGTTTTGTTTTCATGTACAGAGTAATTGAAACTCAAAGAATGACTGTTTTGCAGTCGATTCTGACTCCTGGCACTCCTAGAGAACAGGGTAGAACTGCCCCAGTGGGGTTTTGAGACTGTAAATCTTTATGAGGGCGGAAAGCCTCATCTTTGGAAAATCAGGATATGTAGTCAAGCACCAATGAAACACACAACACGCCTCTGCTTCCTTGGGACTTCCTAACCTCCCACTGTCATGACCCCAGTCCTGCCTTTCACTGCGGGCTAGGTCAGAGCATATACACAGACACAGATAAGAGATAAGAGCCCGAGACACATGGAATCCAAGAACAGGAATGGGAGTAGCCATACCAGAAGGGTAGCGAGGATGGGAGGAGGCAGGAACGGATTGCGATGATCGACACATAACCGCACACACCCCTTTCCAGGGGGGCGAGCAACAGAAATTGCTGAGGGAGGCAGTAGTCGATGTAAGACATGAAAAAATGAAATTTACAATTTATCAAGGTGTCACAAGGGTGGAGATGGGGGGAGATGAGCTGATGGAAGGGCTCAATAGAAAGTAAATGTCCAGAAAATAATGATGGCAACAAATGTACAGATATGCTTGATATAATTGATGCATGGATTGTTATAAGAGCTGTAAGAACCCTAAATAAAGTGATCTTTTAATTAAAAAAAAGAAAACCTCATTTTTCTCTTGAAATAGATTATCAAGTTACCAGACCAAAGAGAGAAAAAGTAAACGTTGAAGCCAAGCCAGCAATTATGTGTTAATAAATGGTTTGATGAGGATAGGGATTCCCCCCTAAATATAAAAAAAAGTAGAAAAAATCTTGTGAAAAAGTTGGAAGCCACTCTTAGAAAAACAGTAAAAGACTATTTGAAATCATGCTGCCAACAAAAGTTGTTTGAGTAGTTGATGCACTTTTCCCCAAAGTGTTTCCACCTATTGGAGTCTATTTTGCTTAATCTTTGTGGTAAAAATCACATAATGAAGATTCTTGCCACTTGAATATTCTTCACATGTACACTTCAGTGATATTATGCTCATGTTCAATCATCATCATTAAGTATCTCTAAATTTTCCACTACCCTTAACAGAAGCTCGGAGTCTGCTAAGTAATGGTTTCCACACTTCCCCTCCCTCTTGGCAGCCCCTAGTAACCTTATAAGCATTGGTCTCTCTCTATTTGCCTATTCTAGATTTATATACGTGAGGTTGTACAGTATTTGTCTTTTGTGACTGATTTTACTAAGCATAATGCTTGCTAAGTCCTATTTGTGCTAGACTGGGTAGTCTAGAAGACACTTACCTATGCATAAGAATGAACTTATGTCAAGAAATAATTATATAGCAAGAAGGTATCCCAGAAAGACTTGAAAGACTTATTTCCAAACAAGCAGCCATCTAAGTGAGATGTCAGCTAAGTTCACACCGACATCAGTCACTGAAGGATTATAAATCATATAATCCAAAGTCAAAGGAGAGAATGGTATCAGTGTCCACATGAGCAGAATCCAATTTGCAGAAACCTATGGATGGCAGTGGGAGCCCAATCAAGACACATTTGTGGGAACCACATAGGAAAGAGGCCTCCAGTGATTTCCCTCCATCCATAATAGAGGGATGGGAGGAAAGTGGTTGTAGAACAGAGTGCATTAGAGAGAGGATTACAGAAGATTAAAGGGATAGACCTGACCGGAACAGTAAAAACCTTGTCAGTTGATCCCCCTCTGGGGCGTGTTAGGCCTGTTTTGGTTTCAACATTTTCTGTAATTTTTTTGTTTGTTCATATTGGACTTTATCTCAAGGGTATTGTGTTATTGGTGTTCGCTTCTTGAATTTTTGTTAGAGGTTTTTCTGTTTTTCAGTATAGGAACCCCAGAATTGATGAACCTAGGGGAACAGCAAGTGGAGGAAGAGTTTCTGGGGTGGGGGTGAGGGGTACATAGAGTGGGGGGTGGGGTTAGGGAAAAAGGAGCTGATATCAAGGAGTTCAAGAAGGAAAAAATGTTCTGAAAATGATTGTGGTAGCAATTGTATGATACTGGTTGATGTGATTGGATGATGGAATGATATGATAGCTATATTAACTCCCAATAAAATGGTTTTGAGAAAAAGAAGAGGAAGAAGCAGCAGCAGCAGCAGCTATCCCAGCTCAGTTCAACTCAAGTTCACAAGTCCCTCCTCACAGTCACATAGCTACAGACCAGGGATATCGAGATGGGAGGCTGGGAGCAAGAAGATCACTTGCAGGTGGGTGCAGACGACCGTGGAGCCAACGTGGGTGGAAACATGGCAAGGTGCTGACAGCTCTTAGATTGGGTCAGCCTCACATGAGGCAGACAGAGTCTCTGTAACCAGGAAGGTAAAGTGGCAGAGAAAGACAGAGACACAGAGAGTAAAATTCCTAGTTTTCCTGCTTATAAGACGGTCACACCTCCAAAGAGGCATCTTCAGACTGTGACTGATGGAAAGGGTGAAATTCACCTCTACATTTTAATACATTTTCAAGTTGACATAGAGTCATCCAGCTTCCACTTAGGGTATGTATCAGGCGTCTATTTTCATTATGGTGGCATAGCGGCTTAGGAAGCAGGCTGCTGACAAGGTCAGTAGTTTGAAACCACCAGTGGATCCAGAGAAAGATGAGGCTTTCTGCTCTCATAGTGATTTGCAGCCTTGGAATCCCACAGAGGCAGTTCAACTCTCTCCTGTAGGGTCCTTACGAGTGGGATCCCATTCAATGGCAGTGAGTTTAAGCTTTTAGAAATACTCCATAGTAGGCATTACCACACTTTGTTAACTGATTCATCAGTTGGTAGATATTAAGGTCATCTCCATCTTTCGCCTATTGTTCATAGTTTTGCAGTGAAGACTCATGTACGTGGACCCATTTGTGTTCCTGCTTTCAATCCTTTGGGATCTATACCTAGAAGTGGAATTGCTGGATCATATGGTGATTCTATGTTTAACTTCTTGAGGCGACCCCATTTAATTTTGACAATAGCTTCTAGGATGACATAGCCTAAAATAGATCTGAACATGACATTGTAAGGAGAATAGCTAAAAGGGGCAAATGAAGAGCTATTTTATAACAAATCTATTTTAATCACAATGAGATCAAAGGAAATAAGACACATGACTTCCTTTTAATCACAGTCCAAGATGATTGAAAAGAAAATTTTCAGAGATTTCATTAGAAGAGAGTAAATGATATTGCTGATTGGCTTTAACTCATGGTAACCTTGTGTGTAACCCTGCAAAATAGAACTCCCAGTCCTATATTATTGTAAGAGTCCAATGTCATAGCCATTGTGTAATGCTTAACAACCTAAGAGGCACATTGCACAGAAGTATATCAGAGAATATTGTGTTGTCATTGATAAGGTTTTTCGTTTTGTTGTTATAATTGTGGTTTGGGTGAAAGTTTATAGAGATAAAAGTTTAAAAGATCCACAAGGTTCTCCTTGGCTTATATTCAGAAGAACATCACCAGGCCTTGCTTTCTAGCCTGCTGTAGCCTGAAACTCCCCCTGAAACATGTCTGCTGTAGGTGACCCTGCTGATACTCAACATACCAATAGTTTAGCTTCCAGCATCACAGCAACATACGAGCCAGCAGACTGTGGCAAACTGGCAGCTGGATGGTGGGAGGGATGCTATTACTTTTAAATGACAAGAAAGAGAAGCATTGACTAATGTCATGGGTTGAGTCATGCCTTCTAAAAAGATGTGTCAACTTGTCTGGGCCATGGTTCTCGACGACTTGGTAGTTGATGATATAGTTTGGCAATTATGTAATAATATAATTATCTCCCATATTTTAGTCCGATGTGAGTATCCTCAATTTGTGGTGTAAATCCTGACCTCTATGTGTTAATGAGCTAGAATTACCCAACATCTCCTGTCGTTGAGTCAATTCAGACTCATAGTGATCCTTTGGGTTTCCAAGGCTGTAAATCTTTCTGAAGAGATCTATTCATGAGGAATAGATTACTGTACTCTGTATGTTAATAAACAGGATTAGGGTGAGAAGCAACACGGTAATCCAGGGCATAGCCTTGAGCTCCTGTAAGGGGAGTTTTCCTGGGGGTGTGGCTTTATAAGAACTACAAGGCCAGAGAGAAGTGAACCCAGAGAAAAAGGGGCCTCAAAACCACCAAGAAAGAAGAGGCAGGAGCAGATGTTATCTTTCCCACCCAAACTGGAGCTCCTGCACTCACAACTTCTTGGGCCCTGGGTAAGATTGATGCAAAGACACACTCCAGACCCACAAATGTTGAAAGAAGATAAAGACTTTCTTCCTGGAGCTGACACAGAGAGAAATTCTTCTCCTAGGGCTAGTGCTCTGAATCTGAATCTAAATCTCCATAGACACGGAGTCCTGGAGTAGCCACAGGAGAAGCCACATGGGTTTACCCTGATGGAACCAGACCTCTTAAGCTGGAAAAGCCACACAGAGACTGCTGCCAGTGCTGAGATGCTTGCGAAGCTATAGAGAGGTCCCTGCCAGTGCTGAGATTCTTTTCCCAGCATGGAAACATAAGACTCTGCACCCACTGGCCTGTGATTGTCCTGGCATCATTGCATGTGCTTCATGAGTCTGAAGAGGACTTATGGATTGGTATCAGACATATGGGCTAATATTGCACTTATGGACTTGGACTGGACTGGTTTGGGATGCTTTCCCAATGTTTCATCCTCTTGTATATAAACCTTCTCCTTATATGCATAGCGTGTTTATGAATTTGTTTCTCTAGTTTACCCGGATTAACCACAAAGACAATGCTATCGGCAGAATTCAAGTGTAGGAGTGTTTTTCTTGTTTCAAAAATGGTGAAATGTCGATTGATAATAAACCTTGTTCTGGACATCCGTCAACTTCTCAAACAAAAAAGTCAATTCATAGTGCATCTGGAGTTAATTACCCCAGGTTAGACTGTTAATCAAGCTCTTTATTTAGTGGTTCTGAAAAGATTGTGTAGCAGTGTGTGACCAAAAAAAGGCCTGATGTGTGGCAGACTAGAGACTGGTTTTGCCACCGTGTCAATGCACCTGCAAATGCAGCTATCTTAGCCAGTTTTGGTGAAAAACAAACAAACAACAAAAAAACCCAGCATGATTCTCATCCCCCACACACCTTACTCACCTGACCTTTGCTCTGTGTGATTTCTTTTTATTTCTACAAATGCAGAGCGGCATGAAAGGACAGCGATTTATAGAAGAGGTGAAGACTAAAAAACCAGGGAGGTGCTGTCAGCCATCCAAACAGATGAGTTTAAAAAAATGTTTCCAAGAATGGAGTCACAGACTTGACAGATGGATTAAGTATAACGGAGAGAACATTGAAGATGATAAGATTGGTTTGCAAAATAATTAAATAGCCTTAGGGGGAAGTTTTCATTTTGGGGGAGAGCACCCCCCTCATACATAAACTTGCCATGAGTGAGAGGCTACCTGACAGCAACTAGCAATAATTCTGCTTGTTTGTGATCTGCTCATGGCAAGATCTCTTCCAGTGCAACCAGGCTTTATATTTCACATGTTGTAAGACTTTGGGGAGTGTTTATAAACGGTTCTCTTGCCCTTATGTATCTAGCCATTGGAGCTTTCCTTACTGCACTCAGCTGTGTGGTAGTCCACGCTGATCTAACTGCCTGCAGATGTAATGAACCCCACCTGTTAGCCCTGGATCCCCCAACTCCGCTCTATATTAACCTGTCTGCAACCTTCCCGAAATCAGTCCAACACTGGAGATCATCTGACCCTCAATCACACAGGCTCTGAGTAAGTACATTTCATTTTGAACCCAGGTCCTCTACCAGATTTTCAGGATTGCTGGAAATAGTTTGCTTTCAGCATTTAATAATAGTTGGTGGCACAAATAGTTTAGTGCTCAGCCACTAAAGGTTGGCAGTTCAAATCTACTCAGAGGTGTCTCAGAAGAAAGGAGGAACATGTACTTCAGAGAAATCAGTCATTGGAAAACCTATATGTAAAAAAGAGAACTCTATAAAATAGCATTATATTCTGACACATGATGTTTCCATGAGTCAGAACAGATTGCACAGCAATTGGATTACTTATGTTTTATATTTAAAATTAATTTTATTTTACTAAAATAACTCTAGAAGCTAGTCAAAATTTATTGTAAGTCAAAATCTACAGAATTATCTTTATAATTCAAGCATAATTTATTTAATAATTTGTTGGGGGATTTTACAGCTCTTATAACAATCCATGCACCTAATGTGTCAAGCACATTTGTACATACGTTGCCATCATTCTTTTCATCATGTTTTCTTTCTCCTTGAGCCCTTGGTATCAGGTCCTCCTATTTTTCCTCCCTCCCCCACCCTCCCATTCTCATGACCTCTTAATGAATTATTATTATCTTCACCTTCTCTCTTTATCCATATTTCTGTTGTTTGTGTCACCTTGGTTGGGAGGGCTATACGTTGATCATTGTGATCAGTTCCCCTTCTGTCCCCCGCCTTCCCCCTACCCTCACTGGTTTAGTTTTGTAGTTGCTGTTGACCAGAGTAGGCATAGGAAGTCATTGTGGCACCATGGCTAAGCACTTAGCTGCTAACCAAAAGGTCAGAGGCTCAAACTCACTAGTGGTTTTGTGTGGGAAAGACCTGGCTGGTGGGAAAGTCCAACCTAAGAAATATTCTCCTTCAGTTCTCCTCTATTCTATGGGATCATTATGAGTTGGAACTGGCTCCCTGGCCTGCAACAGTGGTGGATAAGGAGCCCTGGTGGTACAATGGTTGAGTGCTCAACTGCTAAGCAAAAGGTGATCGTTTCAAGCCATTGGCCAAGTGTTGGGTGACAATCTGCTTCAGTAATGATTAGAGTCTTAGAAACCTGAGGGGGGCAGTTCTACTTGGACCTATACAACTATTATGAGCAGAAATTATCTGAACAATGCATTTTTCTAATTCTTAATTTTATTTAGGACTGGTATGAGGATTCAATAAGCTACCATATGCAAAACACCTTGCATGGTGCCTGCAAAAAAATAAAGGATCAACAGAGGCAGATAAAAATAGAGACTCAAGAATGGATGTTGGACTCACGCTTAATCTAAGAACAGTTAGTTTTTATGACATGGTCCTACTCAATACTTGTCCTCATGAAGGAAACCAGAAGATATCAGTGCTATAACAAAGTGTGGTGAAGAAAGTAGATGGTGCCCATCTATCAGAAAGAATAGCATCTGGGGTCTTAAAGACTTCTTTTCAAATAAGCAGTCATCTAAGTGAGATGTCAACTAGGCCCCCATGGAAGAAGCACGACATCCGTGATCTAAGAATTGTAAATTATGTAATCCAAATCCAAAGGAGGAAATAGTATTAGAGCACAAATTGTGAGATTCTGGTGATGTAGAAGACTATGATGACTATGGAAGCTAAAAATACATTTGCACAATCTACCTGGGAAATAAGCACTTGGTGATTTTCAACTTCTATGTGGTCACTCTGAGCTGGCTTCTTTTGAATGGCAGCAAGTTTGATTTTTGAGCTTGTGATATTCTGGTATGTCTAATCATCATTGAGGGATGGGAATAAGCTTCTGATCAGACAGAGTATTGTAGAGATGACTGTAACAGATTAAAATGATAACTAACACTTGAATGGTTATTGACCTCCCTTTTGCTACACTTTGTGCTTGATCTGGTTTTAAGTGTGTAAGTATTTTCTGTTTTAGGGTTTTTGTTTCTTTTTCATGTTGGGATCTATCTCTGTCTTATTTTGTCTTTGTGGGTAGCTTTCTTGACTCCGTTATATATGTTCCTATGTTTTTTTGGAACATGAGACCCAAGTTGGGAGAATCTATAGAGAAATAACAAGAATAAGGGTTCCTGGAGGGCTCAGCAGGGAAGAGGAAGTTAAGGAGGAACTGATATCAAGGAGTACAAAGAAGGAAGAAAATGTTTTGAAACTGATTACCAAACCCAACTGAAAAGGTAGTCTGTTATAGGAAGGACAGTGTCGGTTGGTAGGAAGATTGGAGCGTGACCTCAAACTCAAAAATCAAACTTGCTGCCATCCAACACATGCCAGCTCAGAGTGACCGTATAGAAGTTGGTCTTGGGTAGCTGACTCAGCTGACAGTGATTCTCCTGGTGTGATGTGTGAATGAGGTCCTGAAAAATGATTTGAAATTAAATAAAAGCTCAACACCTGACTAGTTCTTCCTCCTTTCTATTCTTTCATTTTTCTGGCTCTCTTAACCCCCAAGGTTGTTGGTGGAACGGTCTCAAAGGTTACCTGTTGAGGACTATCTATTCCCCTCCAATCTCTCTGCCCTTCTTCGCCCCTCCTGCCTTTCCTCCTAGAGAAAGACAAGGCTTTCTACTCTCAAAAAGAGTTGCCATCGTGAAAATCCATGGGGCAGGTTGACCCTGTCTCATCCAGTCACTATGAGTTGGTATTGACCTGGTGCCGGTGAGCTTGTTTTTGCTTTTCCTTCCTTTCTTGCAAAGAGTACTGCTGCCTCAAGCAGTTCTCCGTGCCTTCCTGGACCTTTGCAGAAGTGGGTCCCTGGTATGGTCACTCTTCTGAGCCCTGAGGCTCATCACTTTCTTTGAGCCTCTGTTGTTCATTCCCTCTGTCCAAAAATTAGTGTTAGCCTCTCTTCCTTGACTTTCAGTGTGTACTTCTCCAGCTCCAGAAATTGTTCCCTATGGAATGCCTCCATTAGAAGTTCCTTGCCTGGCAGTTCGAGATGAAGGTGTCTAAAAGTCTTTCATCCACAGATTCCCTTTCTGCTCTGCACTGATTGTTGAAAGTGTCTTCAACCCTCCCTGAAGGGGTCAAATGATTTTCTTCTCAGAGCATCTCTCTCTCTCTCTTTTTTTTTTAATTTTGTGCAAGATCATGCGGTCAAAAGAATGAGAATGAGAGGAAGCCTCACCTTCACAATCCTAGCATTTGGGGGTGGAAACTGGAACCAGGCAGAATCAAATACATTCTTGAAGCAAAAAGAGGATGCCAATACTTCCCAACACGATTGCTGAAGACAAAAAGCAAATGTGGTGAAGAAAGCTGATGGTGGCTGGCTATTACAAAATATTGTGTCTGGGGCCTTAAAGACTTAAAGTTAAATAAGTGGCCATCTAGCAGGGAAGCAGCAAAGCCCACATGGAAAAGCACACCAACCTGTATGATCACAAGGTGTCCATGGGATCAGTTAGCAGTCATCAGAAGACCCAAAACAAACAATCATTTCTATTCGAATGAGGTGGTAGGGTCAGAATGAAGACCTAAAGCTCATCTGTAGATAATTGGACTTCCCTTCACAGAGGGTCACAAGAAAGAGAAGAGCCAGCCAGGGTGCTGATGAAACAAACATATTCATACTGATCAAACAGACAACATTCCTCTAGTTATTTAATGTTTTCTCCCTCACTATCATGATTCCCGTTTTACCTTACAAATCCGACTAGACCTGAGCATATGCACCGGTACAGATAAGAGCTCTCAACACACGGAATTCAGGACAGATAGACTTCTCAGGCCCAATATTAAGAGTAGGAATATGATGGGAGGGAAGGAAGGGACTGGGGGAGAAGAGGAAAGAAAACAGAAAAGATGATGACAATTTATTTAAAAAAACTAACTCAAGACAGACCAAAGGTCTATATTTAAAGATCTCTCTCTCTCTCTCTCTCTCTCTCTCTCTCTCTCACACACACACACACACACACACACACAATAGGGACAAAATTACTGACCCTAATTTAGGTATAAACAAGCTACCGGGCATCACTGAAATCACACAAAGGATGATAAGCTAGGTGTAAAAAAGAATCTATGTGGGGTGGCATCAGACCTCTTGCTGCACCATGGTTTAGAAGAGAATCAATGTCAGCTGCGTGAGCTGCCCAGGACCATTTTCTATGAAGTCACTGAGCTGGTAGCTACTGGATGGCCACAAGTTTGTTTCTGAGTTTGAGATCCCCTCCAAATGGCCCTTCTTTGACATTCTGCCTTTTTACCTGGGTTTGGTAATCCATTGCAATGGCCATATAGAAAAAAGAGATACATTTGTTTATGGAGTTTATTAGGGGACTGAATAGGTTGCAATTCTGGTAAGAAACGCTCATGGTAGAGTTGTTCTCACCCGTCTCTTCTCTGCCATGCCCACAGGCTGGTCTTTCTCTGACCCTCAACTTCTTGGCCTGGAGGTGGACAATGTTACAAAGCTTTTTTAGGGCTGTTAAGATATGCGTAAAGGCCACACCACTCCTCCGTAAGCTTTCATCAGAAAGTGTTCATCTCCAGCTCTGGAGATTAGCAAGCCGAGTTCCCCCGCGGTGGTGCCTGGAGACACCACATCCCACAAGCCAGCCTCCTGCCTGAAGGCACTCAATAGTCCTGGTTCCATGATAGGAAGTCCATTCCTCTGTTTCGGGTTCAGGGTCCTGTTTCTGCTGCTCTGCTGCCTCCCCTGCCCCGCCACTCCTCCAGTGTCAGAGCTGTCTTCAAGATGAAATAGGGTTCAAGGCATAGGAATCTCAGGGCCCAAAAGCACATGCTTCACTCTTGACTCCTCTCTCATTGGTAATGAGCTCTCCTACTTGTTGCTTTTGAGATTTTTATACTCAGCAGGGTGGCAATCAAAAATGAATCCTGTTTACCATCACTCTCATTCATACTGAGACCCATCAAGAAAGGGCTATTTGGTGGGTATGACAGAGAATAAGGCTAGAAGAGCCATAGTCAATGACTCGCTGCACTACATCAGGTAACTTGGTCCTTCCACAGATAAATACGTGCATCCAAAAACTTTTCCTCAAGAATAAAAAAAGAGAGAGAGAACCTTCAGAGTGGAGGGAAATATTTGTTAGCAACATATCCAAAGGAGGGTCCAATCACTAAAATTATAAAAAATATCAATATTTTATCAACCAAAAAGTAATCCAATTTAAAAATGGTCCAAGAACATGAACAGATAGTTTATCAAACAAACAAACATGCCACAAATATATGAAGTGATATTTGCCATCAGTCATTTAAAATAATAGTAATAATAACCCACTGCCATCAAATCAATTTCAACTCAGAGTGATCCTTTGGAGGGTTCCTGAAACTGTAAATACTTACAGGAACAGGAAATCTCATCTTTCTCCTAAGGAACAAACAATTGTTAGGTTTGAGGCGCCATCCTTGTGAACAGCCCGGCGCCCAATTCACAGAGCCACCAGTGCCAATAGGGAAATGTCAATCAAAATAACAAGGAGATGCCATCTTCCTGCAAAGCATTGGTTGGCAGCCCCATACTTCGCTCACCCCACCACCAGGACTCCTCCCAGCAATAATAGCAAAGTTCAATAAGATAGTAACAGCACTTGCTAGTGAAGGTGTGGAGAGATTAGACATTTTATAGACTGCTGATAGGATTATAAAACACCATAACCAAAAAAAAAAGCCATAACCATTTTGAAAACTGGTTTTGCATTTCTTAGTTGCTATTGTGGAACCCTGGTCGTGTAGCAGTTAAGTATTGGGCTGTGATCTGCCATGTCAGCAGTTCAAAACCACCGACCACTTCTCAAGAGAAAGATGGGCTTTATTCTTCAGTAGAGAGTTACAGTCTTGGAAACAGGCAGGGGCAGTTTTGCCCTGCTCTCCAGGACTCAGCATCAATGGCAAGGAGAGTTGTTTCTTTAAGTGTCTTGGAGTCATTCCCAACTCCCAGCTACCCTCTATGCCCTACAGAACCAACCACACCTTGGTCCTTACAAAGTTGGATACAGAAATATCAGTTGACCCAGCAATCCCCAAACTAGGTACATATCCTAAGGAAATAAGAGCAGGCACACTAATAGATATAGGCACACCCATGTCCACCACAGCACTGTTGACAATAGCAAAGAGGCCAATTCAACCTAAGCGCCCATCAATGGGTAAGTGAATAAACAGACCATGACAGGTACACACAGTAGAACACTACGCAACACAGAGCAATAACAAGGGAGCTGCAAAACCACTGACAACATGGATGAACCTGAAGGACATTCGCTTCCTCTCTGCCATCAATTCGGACCCATGGCAACCAGATAGGATAGCGTGGAACTGTCCTTGTGGGTATCTGAAGCTGTAAACCTCAATGGGAACAGAACTCCTCATTTTTCTCCCACAGAGTGGCTAATAGTTTTGAACAATTGCTCTTGTGGGTAGAAGCCCAACTTATCATCCCCTACACCACCACGATTGCTTTGAAAGGTCTTTTTTTGGGGGGGCGGATCACTGCCCTCTGGTGGTCGTGGGAACTACCCAGCTCTGCTCCTGAGAGCCACCGCTGGGTTTGAACCGCCAAGCCTATGGGCCGCAGTTCTGCACTCAACCCCTTACGCCACCGGGGCTCAGCCCGAAGGGCATTTTTTGCTCCAAGAAATAAGTCAATGATAGGACAAACTGTGTGTACAAGTTCATTATTATAAAATGTCAAGGAAAGATTTACATACAGAAAGAAAAAGTCTTTGATGGCTACCAGAGAACTGGATAATAACACACAGTGATTGGAGGAATGGAAGAGACAATATACAGCCACATCACAAAAGAAAAAGAAGACAAGAAAGAGTTATAAACAACAAAGCTAAATACTAGTATAGACACAATCCTGCATTATCAGTAATTGCAAGCATGGTTCCACAGGTGGATATATTGGCAGACAGACAAGATGAACAGGTATGGGTAGGTAATACATAGCTCATACAGGTTTGGCAGACCTATTTCTACATACATGTGCTGTCAATATATTTATGTGTATGAGAAATAAGGGACAAAGCTATGACAATTTCTTAGCCATAGTAAGACACCTTGAGAGAATGAGTCACTGGACATAGAGGCCCAGGACTGTGGTCTCAGGGGACATCAAGATCAATTGGCATAACATGATCCACAAAGACAATGTTCTACACCCTGCTTTGGTCATAGTGACTGAACTCTTAAAAGATTGCCAACAGCCATCTACAGGGCAAGATGTTGGTCTTTTCCTCTCCAGAGCGAGGAAGAGTGAAGAAAACCAGAGCGGAGTGGAAACCAGTACTCCGAACGAAGGACAAGTGGAATCTCAGCCTCTGTGACCCTGAGACAACCAGATGGTGTCCAGTTACCACCTGCCAGCCTCTCTAAAAGGGGTCATGTAAGAAAGTCCTGGATACAGTGAGAGAAAAATGCCATTCGCTCAAGTCACAATAGAAAGTAAGACATCAATTTTGAAACCATATGTTGTTACTATTGTTACTTTTTGGTGTCGTGGGGTCAGTTCTGACGCCTAGGGGCCTGTGTGCCACAGAACACAATGCACCCTGGTCCTTTGCCATCTTCATGATCGTTCTGATGTTTGAGCCTGTTGTCGCAGTCACTGTTTCAGTCCATCCTTCAAAAGTCTTTTTCTCTTTCGATGCCCTCTTACTTTATCAAGCATGATGTCTTTTTCCAGGGATCGGCAGAGGGGTCACAGGGAAGAGATGAGTCAGTCAGGGTACAGCATACACCGATGAAACACACAACTTTCCCCTAGCTCTTTGGTGCTTCCTTCACCCCACTGTCATGACCTCAATTCTACCTTACAAATTGGATTAGACCAGAGCATGCACATTGCTACAGATAAGAGCTCACAACACAGGGAATCCAGGATAGATAACCCCCTCAGGGCCAACAAGGAAAATAGAGATACCAGGAGGATTGGTGTGTGCGGGGGGTGGGGGTGTGTGTGGATGAGGGGATCAGTTATAAGGATCAATTGAGAACCCCTCTCAGGGGGACAAATAATGGGAAAAATGGATGAGGAGCGACGGAGGATGATGTAAGAAATGGAAAAAATAATCTATAGCCTATCAAGTGTTTGTGAGTGTGGGACGTGGGAGGTGGGAGGTGGGAGAAATGGGTAACATATCAGGGGCTCAGGTGGGAGGAGAATGCTTTGAAAGTGTGATGGCAGCATATGTGCAAATGTGCTTGGCACACTGGATGAATG
>PVJH01027564.1:9068-28993 GCA_004026705.1 Nesogale talazaci | reverse complement strand
ACGATCAGGAACACGCAACAGGCGGTGACCCGTTCACACTTCCTGCCTTTCTTTTCACGTTTGAAAGTTGCTCTACGCTCCAACTCCTTGTTTCTCGCTCCTCCCCCTGCCGTAAACCAGCACCAAGGGCTGTCGTGAAATACTCCATCCCCGCCCTCCATGTGGCGAAAACGCCGTCACGCTTGACGGCGCGAACTGGCTCAGCCGCAAGATGGCGGCGCTGGCGGAGGAGCAGGCGGAGGTGGCGGTCAAGCTGGAGCCGGAGGGACCGCCAACGCTGCTACCTCCGCAGGCGGGCGACGGCGCTGGCGAGGGTGGCGGCGGCACTACCAACAACGGCCCCAACGGCGGCGGCGGGAACGTGGCGGCGGCGGCGGCGGCGGCGGCCGGCGGGGATGGTGGGACCCCGAAGCCCGCGGTGGCTGTCTCCGCCGCGGCTCCGGCGGGGGCGGCCCCGGTGCCCGCCGCGGCTCCGGAGGCCGGTGCGCCCCAGGACCGACAGACTCTGCTGGCCGTGCTGCAGTTCCTGCGGCAGAGCAACCTCCGCGAGGCCGAGGAGGCGCTGCGCCGCGAGGCTCGGCTCCTGGAGGAGGCAGTGGCGGGCTCTGGAGCCCCCGGAGAAGCGGACGTTACCGGGGCCGAGGCGGCCAGCGCGCTGCTCAGCCGGGTCACCGCCTCGGCCCCCGGCCCGGCCGCCCCCGACCCTCCGGGGGCCGGAGCGTCGGGGGCCGGCGCCGTCTCGGGCTCAGCCTCGGCTCCCGCGGCTCCGGGGAAAGGTGAGGCGCGGAGTTGCCGGGAAGCAGGGGCCGGCGCGGAGGAGCCGGCCGGGAAGCAGGGGCTGGCGGGCCTGCACCTCTGCGGGCTTGTTTTGAATTTCCTGGGCCCGCCTCTAGGGCCGCCCGCCCGCCCCTTTCCCTCGTGCGCCGGCTGCGCAGGCAAACCCTCTCGCGCGCCGAGCTGTCAGTTTCCGCGGGAGGCTGGAGGGAGCGGCGGAGCCGAGGGCTGTGCGCGCGCGCGCGCGCGGGGGGCGGGGGCCGGGGAGGGGGGGTCCCCGGCTCGGCACCCCTCTCCTCGCTTGGTGGGGGGGGGGGGCTCTTGAGCCGAGCGGTCCGCACCCACCCCAGCCGCCCGGGCGCAACCCCGGACTTTTCCAAGCACCTAACAGGACCCCCGGTGCCTTCTCTCGGTTCCGCGGGCAGGTGGACGTCGCCTCTGAGCGAGAGGAGAGCGCGGCTTGAGCAGAGGCCGGGGGACCCGCCGGGGAGCGAGCGAGGGAGGGAACCCGATGGGTAGACCGGGCTGCTCGGAACCCGCGGCTGAGTGCCGCCGCCCGGAGCCTCTGGAGGATGCTGATGGAAGGGGGAATGGCTGGGCATGACCGCTCCGTGAGCGAGAGCTGGAGGCGATGTCCCAGGACTGGCACGCTCAGGAGCGCCGCCGGCCGAGTCGGAACCCTTAGTTCAGGAACAGCAGTTGGACAGCTCTCTGAGGCAGATGCCTATCTGGGCCGCGTTGGTGTGATCCTGCTTTCAGACCTTAGCGCTCCTAATAGCGTGGCTTGATGTGAAGGCCAAATCAACCACAGGACGTCGGCATTCTGTGGGAAACGGAATTTTGAGATGACTGAACTTTTTAGGCTCCCCTCCTGCCCCCCCCAGCATTGATAAATTCAGACACCTGAAGCTCCCTGTTAACTGCGGTCACAAAGTCCATGCAGTACGTCTCATAGGCAGGAGACGGTCTCAAAGGGGAGGCACAGCCACATAGTCTTTGCGGCATTGCCACACCTTTGAGCACACACCATTGTAATCACAGGTGGAAAGGGGTCAGAATGTGGAAGCGCCAGATCTTCCCGGGACCGTGTAAATTAAGCATTATGTTAATAGGCTGTAAGATGGATCTCCCCAGAAACTTGGTCGTGTTTTTTTTTTTTTAAGATCGTAGCTGAGAAACTGATAATGAGCATAACAAGCCATGAAAGTAACCAATGATACGTATAACGTGTGTGCATATCAACAGTCGAACACACAGAACACCGCAGGGGCATACTTGAAGTGTACAGACATTCCCAACACCAAGTTCCAAGTGGATTGACAGATGTATCATGATCTGGTATTGCCATGTTAGGAGATTGAACTTTCACAGTTCTTCCCGTCGGGTTTTCTGCTTTGAAATGGCAATTACTGGCATTGGTTTAACATCAGGCAGCAGGTAAGGTTATGCCAGGGCCCGGTTGGTTTCCTGGTGGTGAGCGAAGCAACCCTGGGAAAAGATTAGTATAGCTGTTTGGCTTGTATTTAGTACCTCTGACAAAATCAGTCTTGAACATAAGATAGCTACAGGAACAATGTTGATTTGCACCTTTTTAAGACCCTAGATGTGGCTTTGGCTGGAGCGAGTGAAATGAGAAATAAGTCTCATTAAAAGGCCAGGTGATTATTTTGGGTGGAAGACAGATTGAGAGGCAAGACAAACGTCTGAGCGTCAAGTCCCCTCCGACCCGTAATGAAATAGCCATCGGCACATGGGCCTTACCCAGTCACTTTGCTGAGAGTTGTTTCACCTTTTTTTAAACAGTGGGGAGTGTTGCCATGGAAGACCAGCCAGACGTGAGTGCTGTCCTCTCAGCTTACAACCAGCAAGGAGACC
The DNA here is from genome assembly GCA_004026705.1 of Nesogale talazaci. Lineage (NCBI taxonomy): Eukaryota > Metazoa > Chordata > Mammalia > Afrosoricida > Tenrecidae > Nesogale > Nesogale talazaci. Next base: position 26,344 of record PVJH01027564.1, on the reverse strand, counting down.
CTGCCATGTACGAGGAATACTACAGCGGACTGAAACACTTCATCGAATGCTCTCTGGACTGCCACCGAGCAGAACTCTCCCAACTCTTTTACCCTTTGTTTGTGCACATGTACTTGGAGCTAGTCTACAATCAACACGAAAGCGAAGCGAAATCCTTCTTTGAGAAGTACGTGGATTTGTAAAACTATGCAACTAAGACGTAGCTGTATGTGATTTCAAGCACGTCTCCGTAACCGCATAACTGTAAGGAGGTACTTGGTGCCAGGAGAACCTGCGGTGGGGAGTGTGAGCTAATGGCAGAGTCAGGGAAGACTCCCCAGAAAAAGGAAGGTTTGAAGAGCGATCTGACGCTTGCCTGGGACATAACCAGATGAAGGGCTGAGGGGAAAGCTGTGGCAAAGCTCAGTGGCAGGGGGGAGGACGGTGGGTACAGACACAGAAGCCAGGCCGGAGTGGTTGGGGCTGACAGCGAGGGTTGGGGGTGCTTCATCAGAAAGCTGGAGCATTGATTAGGGTCTTGCGCCACATGGAGGCGCGATCTAAAGAGCAGAGGGAAATGTTCGGTAGGATTGGACTTGTCTGAGAGCGACTGGAAACCTAAACAATAGTGGTTTCAAGAAGATAAAAGCAATTTTTCTGTCATAAAAACGGGCAGCATAAAACTGATGTGGTGGGCTGTGGTTATCTGGGACCGAGGCTCCTCTCCTCATCCTTTATCATCCTTTCCTGAGCATTCTATACCACAGGGAGGGCACACAGCCTTTCTGGAATTGAGCACAATTCTTTATTTTCGGTGCCATCAATCAGGTGGCCACACCTACATACAAGGGAAGTGTAAGAAGTGTGGTCTTGGCTGAGCCCTGGTGGTGTGGTGGTTGAGTGCGGGACTGCGGCCCACTGGCTTGGCGGTTCAAATCTAGCAGCTGCTCTCCAGGAGCAAGGCTGGGTAGCTCCCACGACCACCAGAGGGCAGTGAGGCCCCTCAAAACACACACACACACACACGAAACATTCTCAATAAAACGATTAAAAAAAAAAAAAGCAAACACTAGTATAGGATCCAGTTTGTCCGCTCATGGAATGATGTTGAATCAGATTACCGTACATAGCATTTCACAAATACCCAGTTGATAGGTGCATGTTATGGAGAAATCTTGAACTTAGTAGAGAGGTAGGAATTGTCACCAAATGTAACATTCACTAGTGAAGAAGGATGAGCCTGCCTACAGGAAGAGTGTGAAGTAAGCCAGGAAAGGGGCTGGGCGTGCGCTAGAGGTCCTCCAACATTTAATGACCAAGGAGGAGAGAGGTGCAAAGAGAGACCAGAGAAGTAGGGAGAAAACCAAGAGAATTATGAATATTAGTGATGTTTAAGAAGGGCACGTACTTCACAGAGACCCCCTTAGTATAAGCAGTCGAGTCTTCTAGAAGCCAGCATTTAGGAGAATGTGTTAGCTGGTGAAGGTAATAGAGGTCAGAATGAGAGACCACTTGCTTCCATGCCATTGTTCTCTTCGTGCCACGAAACCTAACAGAAAGTATGTGAAGCAAAGTGCCCGTAGCTCAGGGGGAAGGGGCAGTGGTGGGGGTGGGGGAGGAGATAAAGGCTGGTGATAGGCATTCTACAACAGAAATTCGTTTCTCTTATAGTACTATAACCAGCACAAAACTTTTCTGCTCTCATGGGATAGCCATCTCCCCATCCAGGAAGCTGGACTAGCACAGAAGGAGTGTGTTATGACCAGTCTCAGCCTTTGTCAGGGGCCCATGCTCCCCTAAGGTTCTGGGCAGTGACTGCTGTAAACAGCAAGAAACTCGGAATTCCGATTTCATTTGAATCTTAAACAGAAGCTCTCAGTTCATGTATTTTTTTCTCTGTGTGTGTGGGGGAGCATCACTGCCCTGGTGGGAGTAGGAGGCCCAGCCTTGCTCCTGGAAAGCTGCTGCTGGATTTGAACTGTCAACCCTGTGGGCCGCAGTTCCGCACACAACCACTAGGTCACCAGGGCTCAGCCCTCAGTTCATGTATTAATGAATCAATCACAATAGAATAAAACAGGTAATACTTTGAGAAATCTGTTGGCTATGTATTTATCAGTGCCAGAGAACTAATATATTTAGTTACTGTTTTCCAAGTATTTTTGCATTAACTGCTTTGTTTCATGAGTGCTGCCAGTATATAATTATTTTTTTCATCTTTTTTTTTTTGGGGGGGGTGGTGGGCATCACTGCCTCTAGTGGTCGTGGGCGCCGCCCAGCGCTGCTCCTGAGTGCCACCGCTGGATTTGAACCGCCAAGCCCGCGGGCTGCAGTCCTGCACTCAACCACTTACACCCCCGGGGCTCTGCCCTATAATTATTTTTTTAAATATGGAATGCATCAAAAATTTGCGTTTCATTCCTTGCACAGAGCCATGCTAATCTTCTCTGTATCACTCCAATTTTAGTCTATGGGCTGCTGAATCAAGCACAAGTATATGACTTTTAATTACACTTGGAAAACCAAGATGTGTAAAAGCAAAAGTACCTTTAAATTTACCAACTGTCATCAAGGCTGAAGATTGTGGCAATAGTGGATTGAATAGAAATACTGTTTGGTATTAGCATATGTTTGTTCTTCAGTCATAGGATGAAAATATTGCTGTTTAATAACTGAATCTGATATTTAGGGTCTATCAATCAGGACATTTTATAAGAATGCCATGTGTTGATAATGCTGAAAGGTTGTTGATAAGTACATTGAGTTTTTTAAATTACCTATTTTTGAAATTGTTTAAAGATTTCTGTAATACTTACGAAAAGATTGTGAGTTTTGCAAAAACCAAAATTTAGTAAAGCAAGAGTTTTAATATTTTCAAATGACTACCAGTGGTAGCATTCAAATGAAAAGCTCTACCAATCATCTTAATTTGTAATATTTATTCAGTTCATCCCTCTCCTGAAATGTTTGAAACATGTCCTTGAGAATTAGATAATAAATAAGGATGTCTTTAGAAACGGAATGGGAGTCAGGTTGAGTAAGTTTTATGGAATTGGGATCATTTGAATAAGAATTATGCTCCTGCGGCTTGGCCCAGGAGTATGATGGTTTATAAATATGTGGGAGAGAGGCCTTAATGATTGTATTGACAAATGACTTTTTAAAATCACTGAAACAGGTTCCATGGAGATCAAGAATGTTATTACCAGGACGACCTACGAGTATTATCTAGTCTTACCAAAAAAGAGCACATGAAAGGAAATGAGACCATGTTGGACTTTCGAACAAGCAAATTTGTTTTGCGGATTTCCCGGGACTCATACCAGCTCTTAAAGAGGCATCTTCAGGAGAAGCAGAACAATCAGATCTGGAACATAGTCCAGGAGCACCTCTACATTGACATCTTTGATGGCATGCCACGTAGCAAGCAGCAGATAGACGCCATGGTGGGAAGCTTGGCAGGAGAGGCTAAACGAGAAGCAAACAAATCAAAGGTATGGGAATACACCTTCACGACTCTAATACTGATCAGGAAGAACTACAGCATTTTCAGCTATAAATTTTGCACATTTCTTTTTCCTTCTCGTAGTTAGTTTGGAAATGATTTTACTGTATAGTTAGTGGTGGCAAGATTAATTTCCTGATGCAAGGATATTAGGATTGGGAATAGACGCATTTAACAGAACCCTGAGGGCTGAGCCCCGGTGGCGTAGTGGTTGTGCGCGGGACTGCGGCCCACTGGGACAGAGGTTCAATTCCAGCAGTGGGGCTGGGCCTCCTACTGCCACCGCCGGAGAGCAGTGATGCCAAAAAAAAAAAAAAAAAAACAGAACCCTGAGACAGTGTCCTTCCTGGCCCCTCCCCCACAAAACCATGCCCAAAGAAAGAGCTTTTGGGGTCACCCCAGTGCCATCAAGGACCTGATTCCTTGTATACTTCTGCTCCCCCCTCTTTCCAGCATGACTTCCTTCTCTCTGTACACAGGATGGCGTGGCAGCCCTAGCTTTGTGTGCACATGTACTTCATGGAGGAAGAACGGGGAGGACAAAGAGCATGGCTCTGTTGAAACTCTCCCTATTAGGAAAAAGTGTTTTTCTCTAAAAACTCTCTGTTGTGTATTTCCGTATATATCTGTTGGTCAGAACCAGGTGGCCAGTTCCAGCTGTCAGAGAGCCTCGGGACTGAAGTGATTTCATCGAGGACCCTGCTGCTGTAGCAAGATCAGGGTTCTGTTAGCAAGGGGAAAGGGGGAGAATGGCACCTGGGTAGGCAAGGGGCGATGTATTGCTAAGGTGTATGTGCTAAGAAGTATGTATGAACAAAAAAATTAATTACCGACTTTTGACTTGTAGGTCTTTTTTGGTTTATTAAAAGAACCAGAAATTGAGGTGCCCTTGGATGATGAGGATGAAGAAGGAGAAAACGAGGAAGGAAAGCCTAAAAAGAAAAAGCCTAAAAAAGATAGTATTGGGTCCAAAAGCAAAAAACAAGATCCCAATGCGCCACCTCAAAACAGGTGAGGCAAAAAGCTCAGGAGCTCGGGTGGAGGTTCAAGTTGTCCATGTGCAAAGGAGAACGTCCAGCCTTTTTTTCTTCCACAGAATTCCTCTTCCCGAGTTGAAAGACTCAGATAAGTTGGATAAAATTATGAATATGAAAGAAACCACCAAACGAGTTCGTCTTGGTCCGGACTGCCTCCCCTCCATCTGTTTCTATACATTCCTCAATGCTTACCAGGTTGGTAAAATAACGGAGCAGTTTCTGTGGAGGGAATCATGTTAAATGGCGATTTATTATTAAAAGAAACTTAGTGTGTAAGGTGCTTTGAAATTTTTCAATGTAAATGTAAATACAGCGTTTAGGAAAAGGGGTTGGCTACTGCTCAGAATGGATGGAAGGCAGTGTTGACGAGATCCTTAGCTACCTGCAGATATCTGAATCTCGCTTTTAATTCCACCGCCCCTCACCTGAACCTTACACACACTTGACCACTGAATAGAATTCTGCTACCTGTGGAGAAGTAGGAAACTGTGATTTATCCCTAATGAACTTGGTTTAAGTACTCATGTAAGCTTAATAATTAAGAATGTTACCCCCCCCCCAAAAAAAAAAGAGTGTTACATGTTCGTAGGCTTTTTATAATAGGCTACTGAGGACATGGTTAGTAAAGTGCAAAGATTTGGAGGGAATGATGACATTCTCAAAATAAGTGCTTTTACATGGCAGGTTTGTAACTGAAAAAATCATAGCACGAATCCCAAGTGGTCTGTCTGTCTCTTCAGTTTTTCGTTGTGAGTTAGGTGAGGATTTACAGAGCAGGTCACCTTTTTTTTTCCCCCAATTATTTTAATGAGGGCTCTTATAGCTCAGGTCATCATTTTTGTATTGAACAACTTACCAAATTCTTCTCCCTGACTTACCTGTTCCCATCACGTTTTCCCCATCTTTGTCCCATCTGATTGTTCTCTTTCACTCACAGTAAGACCTGTCTTCTGTCCTTCCTGGGACTTCCCCTTCCTTCTTTTTCCCTCCCAGCCTGTGTGTGTGGAGGTTTTACACAGCAGGTTAGCTTTCCATTCACTTGTACGAATGGCCATGTGAGGGTTTAACTGTCTCTTGTTTTTGCATCAGTGAAATTGACTGACCTCCAATAATTTCTACTCAAATTATTCAGTGCCATTTCTTCAAAATGTATGAACATTCTCAGGATTTCTGTTTAATAGTAAACTAGTTTCCAGTAAACTAGGTTCCCTAGCCTCTTAACTTCTTTCTTATTTTTTAAGGTAATTGCTGATTATCTGGTCGCATATGGATGGTTTCTTTTTATTTATTTACGAGGTTTATTACATACTTTTATTGGGGGCTCTTACATCTCTCATCACAATGCATACATCCATCCCCTGTGTCAAGCACGTTTGTATAGATGCTGCCATCATCATTTTCAAAGCATTTTCTTCTACTTGAACCCTTGATATCAGCTCATTTTATTCCTTCCTTCCTCATGAACTCTTTATAAGTTATACATTATTATTGTCATATCTTGCATCATTCTCTGTCACCTTTCATCCACTTTTCTGTTCGTCCTCTTGGGAGGGGGTTATATGTTGATCGTTTTGATCAATTCCCCCACCTCTCTTTATCCTCCTGTTATTCTCACTGTTGGGCCTGAGTGGTTTATCTATCCTGAATTCCCTGTGTTGTGGGCTCTTATCTCTACCTGTGTACCTACATGCTCTGGTCTAGTCCAATTTGTGAGGTAGAATTGAGGTCAAGAGAGTGGGGGGTTGGGAAGGCTTAAAGGACTAGAGGAAAGTTGTGTGTTTCATCAGTGCTGTGCTGCACCTTGACTGGCTCCTCTCTTCTTAAAACTTTTCTATAAGGGATGTTCAGTTCTCTACAGTTGGGCTTTGTGTTTCCACTCCACATCCTCCCCCTCCTCCTCTGGCCCTTTCACATTGGTATGATTTTATTCTGGGTGTTAAAATACCTGATATCTGATCCCATTGACACCTCATGATCAGACGGGCTGGTGTGCTTCTTCCATGTAGGCTTTGTTGCTTCTCAGCTAGATGGCTGCTTGTTTATCTTTAAGCCTTTAAGCTCCCAGGCACTATCTTTTGATAGCCAGGCACCATCAGCTTTCTTCACCACATTTGCTTTTGCACCCATTCTGTCTTCAGTGATCATGTTGGGAAGGTGAGTATCACAGAATGCTGGATTATTAGAACAAAGTGTTCTTGTGTTGAAGGAGCACTTGAGGCCCAATGTCCATCTGCTACCTTCTTTATATATTATATACATATACACACACATACATATATATAATAAAGTGACCATATTTTAAATGGGACACCATTGACCGGGGGTGGGGGTGGGGGTTCTTGATTAAAAATTTGGTCTATAGCTGAGCCCTGGTGGCGTAGTGGTTGTGCGCGGGACTGTGGCCCACTGGGACGGAGGTTCAATTCCTGCTCCACAGGGGCAAAGGATGGGCCTCCTACTCCCACCACCAGGGCAGTGATGTCCTAAAACCAAAAAAAAACAAAACAAAACAAACAAAACAAAACAAAACAAAAATTTGGTCTATATGGAACAACACAGAACGCAAAAATACTATTGTAATATATTTAATTTTAAAATGCCACGGGACGTTGTTAAATTGTTAAAAAGCAGGACGTTTGGTCACTTTAATATACAAGTACATAGATCTATTTATTTGCATTATATATAAATATATTTACATAGATACATTCCACTATTTACACCTCTGTAAATGTCCTTTGTCTCCTCGTTCTTTCCTCTATTTCCGTATACTTTGCCCTTCTCCCACCATCATGCTTGGCTGTCATTTGGGTTTAGTAATTCCTCATTGTTACATTGTCCTTGATTACGTCCCACTAGGCTGGGTCATTTCTTACAGGAGCACGGTACCTGTGGGTCATGTTCTTTATTTTGTGACCCACTTTGTTATTTGTTATTAGGGAACAGAGTCAGGAGTAGTCTTAGGGTCATATACTCAGAAGAAAAAGAGTACTTATATATGTATTCTGTACTCTGCCATGTTTCTTCAAACTACTGTTCATTATAAGCTGTTTTCCTTCGGCAGGGCCTCACTGCAGTGGATGTCACTGATGATTCTAGTCTCATTGCTGGAGGTTTCGCAGATTCAACTGTGAGAGTATGGTCTGTGACACCCAAGAAGCTCCGCAGTGTAAAACAAGCCACAGGTAACCGAGATCACCTGTGAGGACAGATACATGCATCTCAGCGCTCTAGTTTTTACCAATTTGGTTTCCTTAGAATATACATAAGAGCTTGTAATCTTAGCCGAAATTCATTTCAAGACGCTAACCTCTCCAAAGAAAAGCACACTCAAATGACAGGGACTTGGGTGTACGATCAGCTTAATTTCTATGGCCCTCAGTGCCCCTATTTATAGAATGAGGCAGGTAGGGTAGAAAATTTCTAAAAGTTAAAAACCTAACATTTTGTGATTGCTTGAGAATTTTCAAAGATCTTTAACCAGTAAGAAAGTGCATTTGAGGGGCTGAGCCCCGGTGGCGTAGTGGTTGTGCGCGGGACTGCGGCCCACTGGGACGGAGGTTCAATTCCAGCAGTGGGGCTGGGCCTCCTACTCCCACCACCGGAGAGCAGTGATGCCCAAACGAAAAAAAAAAAAAAAGAAAGTGCATTTGATATTTCAGTCATAAAAATGAGGTATAATGAGGGAGATGATATGAAGGAGTTTAAGGAAGATGTTCTGAAACTGATTGTTGTAGCAATTGTGAGACACTGCTTGATACGGTTGCATGATGTCAGGGTTACAGCCTAATAAAATGGTTAAAAAAGTTAAATGTGGGGTTGAGCCCCGGTGGGGCTGAGCCCTGGTGGTTGAGTGCAGGACTGCGGCCCGCGGGCTTGGCGGTTCAAATTCAGTGGCTGCTCTCAGGAGCAGCTCTGGGTAGCGCCCACGACCACCAGAGGCAGTGATTCCCAAAACAACAACAAAAAAAGTTAAATGTGAGATATATGCAGAAAAGTGCTTAAAAGTCTAATAAGTGCAGGACTTCATTTTAAAGAATTTCTTGCTAACTGCATTATTTAAACAAAATAGGACATTTTTAAAGGATTTAATTTTCATTTTTGTGAAATAGAGGTATCATGGGCAAAAATGAGTTTCAGTCCTAATTTTAATACTGGTTACCTAGCAAATTATTAACTGCCCTGAACTTGAAGTTTCCTATACATACAGCTAGGATACTGTCACTTAATTTGGAAGCTTTGAGAAGTTTTCTTTTTTTTTTTTTTTCGTGGGCATCACTGCCTCTGGTGGTCATGGGTGTTACCCAGCCGCCGCTGGATTTGAACTGTCAAGCCTGTGGGCTGCAGTTCCGCACTCAACCACTTACGCCACCGGGGCTCAGCCCCGAGAAGTTTTCAAATGTTAGTTTTTTTCCTGAGCACTGATGTGCCTAAATTGCTTTGATGAACGTGCCTTTAATATTCAGTATTTCTGGACCATTTCAGATCTCAGCCTCATAGACAAAGAATCGGATGATGTCTTGGAAAGAATCATGGATGAAAAAACAGCCAGTGAGCTTAAGATTCTGTATGGTCACAGTGGGCCTGTGTATGGAGCCAGCTTCAGTCCAGATAGGTAAAATTCAAACGTTGACGATGCAATACTGCTTTCATATATTGAGATTCTATGAAAGTTGAATACTGGAAGCATTATGCAAATACGGGGGAGAGATCTGCTAGAAAAATCTCATAGTTGCCTGTCATTCAGCATCTTTTATAATCTTGCTGTTTGCTAACATAGCCTGGGTAATGGAATACTGAATGGCAGTTTCACTGTATACCTCAATTGATCATAGAATCAAGGTATACAACAACTTCAGGGTTTCCTGGCTTAAAAAATTAGCTTGAGTTTTACATCGCTACACCTTTTCTCATTATCCAAGAACTATGCATTTTCCTTCTACAGAGGTGTAGTGTGCTGTGGGTTAGACACTGGGCTGCTGGCTGTAATGTGGGTGTGCCAAACATCCCGCCTCTCTTTGGGAGAAAGATGAGGCTGTCAGCTCGTGGAAAGATTTAGTCTGGGAAACTCCGTCGATGGGATTTCGGCTTAGGACACTTTTCCTTAGTAGACCAGACTTTTCACAACCCAAGCTTGGGCAGTAGGTACTCAGATGTACCATACATTGCCAAGTCTAGTTGATTCGATTGGTATTTCTTGTTCACGTAGAAAGTTAGGAGTACTTTCAACTCTTGTTCTACACTGTGAATTCCACATATATACTAAATGTGAGGTGTAGCATTAAATATAACCCGATTTATGGAGCAAGTGGGCAGGTGACCAGATGGTCTTTTGGAAATCAAATGTATCTATCACCTTCTCTTAGGAACTACCTGCTGTCCTCTTCAGAAGACGGGACTGTCCGATTGTGGAGCCTTCAAACGTTCACCTGCTTGGTGGGCTATAAAGGACACAACTATCCTGTATGGGACACCCAGTTTTCTCCCCACGGTTACTATTTTGTGTCAGGGGGTCACGACCGAGTAGCTCGGTAAGAATACTTCAGTCTTTCAGTGTCTCCAACGAACAGAATGGTTTTCTCTTTGGGAATTGCACACTCCAAACTCCTTTTCTATTATTTAGGGGCCAACTTTTTGAGAATGTTAGGGTTACATAAGCCAGTATATTGATAGTCTGACTTTGTTCTGCCTCAAGTTACTCTGCATTTAGAGCCCCATATTTGAAAATGAATCGGACAGGAACATTACATCTGAAATCATGTCTACACCAGGAGTCTTGGCTTTCTGTGTCAAGTTAGTTTACTGTCCTGCCTCCCCCATCTTCCATGCTTAACTATGTCTTTTTCTGCCAGGACGCCTTTATTTCCTTTACAGATTTTCTAAAGTTAGGATAAGGTACATCAGGTTAGGAATGAATTAGGTGGTGGTCAAAACTGAAGGGAAATCATGTCCTATTTAGGTTTAAGCCCGCTAAGTATTCAGATGCTAATGGAAAGCTGGGTGGTCAAGCTCCCCAGGAGGTAACACAAGAGGAAGCGTCTGTGAAGATGGAGCTTTAGAAACCCTAAGGGGACCATTCTCCTCTCTTCTGTAGGTCATTAGGCACTACAATGACTGCTAATAGGTTATTATGGTCTAGTCAAGAAGTTGCAGGGTTGGGCGGGGTAAATTCATATAAACTCTGAAAACCAGTGCTATTTAGTCAATTCCTACTTAAGGTGATCCCATTTTAGATTTGAGTTGATAAATTTTTGTAGGAGAACCTCAGAGATCTGCTGGTGGGTTCAAACCAATGACCTAGAGGTTAGCACTTACCTAACAGTGCAACCAGGGTTCGTGTAGGGCAATTAAAATTAATTAAAAAAATTTTTTTAACCAGACCAACTCCAAAAAAGTTTCAATTCATCTTCCCCTTAATTAGTGAGTCAACACTTTACATAGATATCCAATATTTATTTTAGGTCCTGTCTTGTTACTAATTATCATCTTTTATGTTCAACTTTTCAACTTCTGAAAGACTCTGGGCTACAGACCACTACCAGCCTTTAAGGATATTTGCTGGACATCTTGCTGATGTCAATTGTACCAGATTCCATCCAAACTCTAATTATGTTGCTACGGGCTCTGCAGACCGAACAGTGAGGCTTTGGGATGTCCTGAATGGGAACTGTGTAAGAATCTTCACTGGACACAAGGTAATTTTAACCCTCATTACTTTTGCACACAAAACTGCCTTCAAGACGAGCCGCTTTACGTTAACAAGCATTTAGAGGATATTAACCAAACCAATTTCAACTTTGTCATGTATACATTTCATATATATCCTGCACTAGATTGAACATTTCCATTGACTTCTTTTCTAGGGACCAATTCATTCCTTGGCATTTTCTCCCAATGGGAGATTCCTGGCTACAGGAGCAACTGACGGGCGAGTCCTCCTATGGGATATTGGACACGGTTTAATGGTTGGAGAATTAAAAGGCCACACAGATACAGTCTGTTCCCTTAGGTTTAGTAGAGATGGTGAAATTCTAGCATCAGGTAAGTGACTCTAGAGATGGCTTTGTGGGAATATGCTAAAAGCCAACATCGGGCATTGAACTCTAAAGGTGCCGTGTTGGCTGACGTTTTGACTTGTCTATTTTCGCCGTAAAAAAAAAAAATTATATAATTTTAGGAGCCCCATTGGTAGGGTGGTTGAGTTGGGCTGCAACTGCCAGAGCAGCAATTTAAAAGCAACAGCTCCTTTCCTCCGGGAAAGACAGGGCTTTCTACTCCTTTGAAGAGTTGTGTCTCTGAAACTCACAGGGACAGTTCTGCCCAGTTCTGTAGGGCCGCTATGAGGTGGCATCAATTCTATGGCAGATGTCAAACTATGAATTACAGAATAGATTTGTTAGTAGTGTTTTGACTTTTTGGGGCTTTAAGCTCTAGTGATGCAGTGGTACATCCTTGGCTACTAATAGAAAGGTCCAGCATATTGCTGGATTTGAACTGCCAAGCCCGCGGGCTGCAGTCCAGCACTCAACCACTTAGGCCACCGGGGCGCAGTCCTTTTTTTTTTTTTTTTTGGTTTTATAAATATTATACAGCCATGGAAAGTGTGTGGGACAGTTCAAATCCAGCGGCGGTTTTCAGGAGCGGCACTGGGTAGCGCCCACGAGCACAGAGGCAATGATGCCCCCCCAAAAAACAGGTGGCCTTAAATCATCCACCTTTTAGTTATGCTTCCCTTTAGTTATTACCCTACAAGTATGGTGTGTCTTGGCTTCATCTATTGTTTGAAAAAATCTCTTGAGTTAGATTTGGAGGTTGTTATCAAATACATACAGCAAATACTTAATCCAAATGTGATGAATGCTACTCAGTTGATTTTCTTGGTTGCCCCTTAGGTTCAATGGATAATACAGTCCGGTTATGGGATGCTATCAAAGCATTTGAAGATTTAGAGACTGATGACTTTACCACAGCCACTGGGCACATAAACTTACCTGAGAATTCACAGGAGTTATTGCTGGGAACATACCTGACCAAATCAACACCAGTTGTACACCTCCATTTTACTCGAAGAAACTTGGTTCTAGCTGCAGGAGCTTATAGTCCACAATAAACCAACGGTACTCAAGACCTTTTGGAAGCTACTGTTTGAAAAGGGAGACTGAAAGCAAATACCTCAGTGATTTAATATTTAAGCTACAAAGAATGTTTTGTCTATATGGATCTGGAAGTATGCTGCTTGGAACATCTGAACAGGACGGTTCCACATTTCTATAGCAACCACATTTAACTAATTTCCGTTAGCTGAATGGGAGGTATTATGTTCATGGAGGGAACATTTATGGTGCTTTGGATTGTGTGGAAACTATGCATATTCTGTTCAAATGCTACTTTAATTTATTATTTCTGGAGAGAAAAAAAAAAGCCAATTCATCCAGCTTCAAAAGAATTCAATCTGAGTATAATGAATACCATCTTAAATTTTAGCTGAAGAATTCTGTGAGCATATATGTTTCTGCTGTAAAAAGGTAGATACTGTATGGCACTCAAGTGTGACGTAGGCCCACTAACACTTTTTCTTGGCCCACGACTAGCAGAAATGTATGTGACTGGGTAAACTACATTTTTTCCCCTTGAGAGCTAGATGAAGTACAACCACTGACTGACACCTACATTCACACCTGTCGGTACCGAGTGCATTGAAGCACTCTAAACCAGGTTTTCATGTTCTACTTCGGCTAACATAACATACGACCTAGTACACTTGAAGTCAGACAGACATTTCAGTTGCTTACCTCTAGTACTGAGCCTTGCTTTGGTAAACTAAAAAAATTAGACCAAGTCACTGCCAGTTTTTTGCCTTTGTTTCATTTTGTACAGTTTTTATATTTTTGATATCTTGTAAATAAAAACAACCAGCTTTTCCAGGTTCATAATTTATTGTACAAACTGAGTATCACATGATGAGTTGACATTCGCTTCTCCAGGCTTAAGAAATTTGCAGCTGAGAATCCTGTAAAAACACAATGTTTTAGACAGATATGTAGCCAACATTAGTAAGACATTTGATAATTATGATAGGGCTGTCCACGAATCCTTTGAAATTAACAAACATTTGTGAAAGTGATTAGTACAACGGAGCCTTTTGTTCTATTTTTTAAAAAGTGGCCAATAATGCAGTATGGAATGCATAGTATGGAAACCTAATATATGTGCTATTTTTAAAAAAGATTTTATTGGGGACTCTTTTGGGGGGGACATCACTGCCCTCTGGTGGTAGGAGTAGGAGGCCCAGCCTTTGCTCCAGTGGAGCCGCTGCTGGAATTGAACCTCCATCCCAGTGAGTCGCAGCCCTGCGCACAACCACTACACCGGGGCTCAACCCCTATTGGGGGCTCTTATAACAATCCATACATAATGTTGTCATCAGTATTTTCTAAACCTTTACATTCTATTTGAGCCCTTGGTATGAGCTTTTATGAACTACTTTTAATATGAGCAACAAGTATGAAACTTGCTAATACCTGAGATACAATTTCTCCATATTTTGGCAACAGAATATGGCTACTTTCTAATAGAGAGCATCTAATAAGGAAAACACTACCATGGGCCACTGCATTCTGGGATATACAGATAGCCTGTGGCTATAGTTGTAGGTAGGGAATGGAAAAGGTTTTTTTGGCAAGAAGACATTTCCAGTCTGTGAAGGAAATCTCTATTAGACTCATTCTGGTGTTGGACTCGTCCCACATCACTTACTGCCAACATGACACTCCCATACGGATGAGCAAGTGGTTCTTGGAGTAAGCTGAGGGGAAGCGGAGACAAAGCCTCTGGAGAGTTCGAAGGACTACAGAAAACTTGCAGCTGGGAAACTAGCACACACAAGAAGCAACTGGCATATGTTGGTGATTAATAGTCTAATAGGGATTTTGTAGAGAACTTAAGTCGCCAAGAAAAGTCTTAGATGAAAAAAAAATCAGAACATCAAGAAAAATAGACATGGGGAAAACGTGTTTTACCAAGAAGTTAAGAGTTACAGATTATTTTTACTCATAAAATTAGCAAAAAAAAAAAAGAAATGCTCGTTACTTCACATGGGTGGGAACAAGAGATTGCCTTTTAAACAGCTAGATATACCATCCTCTGGGAAAACTATTTATTTATTTTTGGCATCACTGCCCTCAGGTGGTGGGAGTAGGAGGCCCAGCCCCACTGCTGGAATTGAACCTCCATCCCAGTGGGCCGCAGTCCCGCGCACAACCATTACGCCACCGGGGCTCAGCCAGGGAAAACATTTTAACAACAACCAATTGGATACAGTCAATACCCCTATTGTGAAGTGTTCACTGCAACTACCTATAGACAGACTTCATTTGTGAAATAGAGATCACATTCTCATGATTACTCATACTGAAAATAGACAAAATTATAGACAACTTCAAAGTGGGTACAGATCTGTTAAAATATGCACCAGTGTTAGGCGGACGGGCTTGGGCAGTATTTTTCTCAATATTGCTTTTGTGTGGTCTTTTCTACCATGGACAGGAGCTCTAATGGTGTAGTGGGATATGCTTAACCCAAACTTAACCACAGGGTCAAGTTTGAAAGCAAGGGAGGGAAAGGGGGCTTTTGGTTCCTGTAAGGATTGACAGCTGAGCCCCATGTGAGCAGTTCTCTGTCCTGTAGGGTCACTATGAATGGAGTAGACTCATTCTCAATGAACTGAAGTTTGGTTGCCATCATGGCCTTAAAGCTTCCACTAAGGGGCTGAGCCCCGGTGGGGTAGTGGATGTGCGCGGGACTGTGGCCCACTGGGAGGGAGGTTCGATTCCAGCTCCACAGGGGCAAAGGTTGGGCCTCCTCCCCCCACCACCTGAGGGCAGTGATGCTCTAAAAACAAACAAAAAAATTCCACTAAATAAATATGTAAGTGGGACTACGTAAATGAAGTGCTTCTAGCCCATGATGGTATTGGGTAGCTAGCTAAAAATGCAAATAAGATGACATGCTGCTAGGCGTGAAAGGGAAGACCTCGTGACTAAAGAGCTGGTTGTGAAGCATGTCCTTTGGACCCAGGGTTCTTGTGTCAGAAGCCTCCTGGAACCAAAAGAATGGGGGGTGGAGGGGGTGGGGTGCACGGCGGCAGATCAGTGTTAGAAATGAGTGCTTTTGGATGGGAGGCTTGCTAGCAGGGTGGGGTGCTTCTAGGCACTTCTTAATGGTAGCAAAGAGCTCTGCTAACATCTTTCTGAGCAAGGCACAGGTCAGTTCACCCTAGAGGTCAAAGGTCCTGAGGCCAAAGACCTTTCTGTGAGCAACTGACTATCCTGAACTGTATGCCAAGTCTCTGGCCCTATTTTTCTAGAAACCACCTCCCCACAACCGTTTAGTACTGTCTGGGAGTTCTGGTATAATAAATGGTCAAACCAAGCACAGACTAGTAGAGGGTGCTGTGGGAGGGATGAGTGGTTAGTACCAGAACTGGTGAAGTCATAGAAGAGGCTTGTCAGATCTCTTCCTCACAGCACTCTGCCCGAGGGTCCTCAGTGAGGCTCTTTCCTCTTCCGGTCTAATTTTAGAAGAGGCCAGACCCCCCCTATATTTCTAACCTATATTTACTATGGGTGGTTGAGGGGGAAACTAAAGTCAAAATGACTATATTATAAATGCCTAAGTATCAATTTCTTACCATTTACGATGCTTTCACAGCTGGAGTTTTTTTAGGCCTTAACTTGAAGTATAGGACCAGCAGAGCAATGCCTCCATATGTGGCCAGCACACACTGGGAAGAAAAGGAATAGCTGAATTACTGCTACACCTGTATTAGCTCAAATATAAGTACTTAAGAGGGATCATTAATACTTACATTCATTCTACCTGTGAGAGTGTAAGAGTTGAAATATTTTCTAATACCAGTGAACTGGAATTGAGCGTCAGTTTCTGCACCTGCCATGATTTCGATCTTTAAAAAAAGAAAGCAATATATTGGTTTGGATTCAACTTAAAATTACTTTAAAACATTTGAAAAAGTCACTACTGAAGAATATGGTTAAACTTTATGTAATTTTCACCCAACACAGCAGTAGCAAAATGGAAGATGGATGTAATACATACAGAAAAAGATTGTATCTTGGTTGCTATTACATGAATATTCCTGAACACAGTCTAGAATGTAAATCAAGTCACTCAGTATAGGAAGAGGGCACATTAATTACTACTAAATCCACTCTACGACTCAACATATTCTAGAGTTTTCATTTCTGGCTCCTACATTGTGGGGCACTGCACATTGTAGTAATTAATCAGTTTTAACAATCAAAGCTTAAGATGGAGCTTACAGTACTTTAAAAAACTTCACATGGCTAACCACCACCAAACAACTGTCAATTGCAGCCCAGATAACTGTAGTTTTGTTTTAAGATTCCCAAGGGAATATGGAGTTGACAGCTATGGGTAGAAAGGCACTGGAATTTTTTTTTTTTTTTTGGCATCACTGCTCTCCGGTGGTGGGAGTAGGAGAAGGCACTGGAATTCTAACTCTTTACCCAAAAATGACTTGGGTTTATAATAGTGAAACCAACCAGCCCGAGAAGGAAAATGGGGGCAAATATATTTTAATCATCTCAGGGTTTGGAAATAGCTTTTTTTTTTTAGTATTTGTGCTGCCAAAGTGAGCAGTGGGAACTATCTTTTAAAATGTGGGGATTCGAGCCCACCCAGGGACGCCAAAAAAAAAAAAAAAAAAAGTGGGGAAA
>PVJH01027563.1:0-28501 GCA_004026705.1 Nesogale talazaci | reverse complement strand
TTCTCATGGTATCGATACTCCCATTATTTTTCCTGAGGGATCTATCTGTCCTGGATTTTGTGTCCTGGATGGGTACTCATCTGTACTCATCTGTACCTGTGTACATGCTGTGGCCTAGTCAGATTTGTAAGGTGCAAATGGGGTTATGATAGTGAGGCTAGGGTAGAGGTGGAGGGAAGAATCATTAAAGAACTAGAGGAGTGTTGTATAATTTGTAGGTTCTATATTACACTCTCGATGGCTGTCTCTTCCTTGTGACCCTTCTGTGAAGGGATGTCCAAATGTTTACAGATGGATGGACTTTGGTTCTCCACTCTGCACCCCCGTTCTCTCGCCCCCCATTCACATTGATATGATTGCTTTGGGTCTTTGATGCCTGACAGCTGATCCTGTTGACACCTCATAACCACACAGGCTGGTGTACTTTTTCCATGTGGATTTGGCTGCCGCCCACCTAGATGGCTGCTTGTTTATCTTCAAGCCT
The DNA here is from genome assembly GCA_004026705.1 of Nesogale talazaci. NCBI lineage: Eukaryota > Metazoa > Chordata > Mammalia > Afrosoricida > Tenrecidae > Nesogale > Nesogale talazaci. The sequence continues at coordinate 28,017 of PVJH01027563.1, read as the reverse complement.
TTAAGACCCCAGATGCTATACCTTTTAATATCCAGGCACCATCAGCTTTCCTCACATTTATTTCCGTACCCCTTTTGTCTTCAGCAATTAGTCAGAAAGGTGAGCATTACAAAATGCCAGGTTATTAGAACAAAGTGTTCTTGCATTGAGAGATTACTTGAGTAGTGGCCTAATGTCTGTGTACTACCTTAATACTTAACATATGGGCCGAGCCCCAGTGGCGTAAGTGGTTGGGTGCAGTACTGCAGCCCGCGGGCTTGGCAGTTCAAATCCAGCGGCGGCTCTCAGGAGCGGCACTGGGTCGCACCCATGACCACCAGAGGCAATGATGCCCAAAAAAACAAAACAAAAACAAAACAAAAAAAAAAACGTAACATTTAAATATATATACATAGATCTGTGCCCCTATCATTATATAAAAATATATTTACATATATATGCCTGTATTTGTACCTCTAAATGCCCTTTGCCACCTACTTCTTCTGTTTTCTTTTACTTTCCCACTTTCATGTTTGCCCTTCATTTGGCTTTCAGTAATTCCTCTTAGCTATACTGCACTTGTTCAAACCCCACCAGGCATTCTACCCCCACCTCACCATCGATTTTAGATCACTTGTTATTCCCTTATCCCTGGGTTTGTTGATCCCCCATGAATCTGGTCTTATTTAATTATTTTAAATCTTGTTCTCTTTGTCTTCCGCTCTATTCAGGACCTTCTCTATTGTGATTCTTAGCAGAGGGTTGCTAGCGGTAGGTTGGTATAATTTAGGTATTTGGTTTTAGACTACTTAGTAGAGGCTATGGTTCATACCAAAGGTCTGTGTGTCCTTTAATCTTTGCTTTTCTTCCCTCTACTTTTCTCTAGATGGAAAGAGACCAATAGTTGTATCTTAGATGATGGAACCCAAACTTTTAAGCCCAAACATACCAAAGTTAGATGTAGAACAATCCTGAGACTATGATTCTAAGCCCCCAAACCCCATAACTCAGTCCTTGACAGTCTTTGGTTATGGCTAATAACTTTGCTTAACGCTGCCCAATTATATGTTACTTCTGTATGCTTGCATTCTCAACACATACAAATATATAGGTAGAAATACTCTCTGCAAGACTTTAGGGTGCGTGTACTTCCGTAAGCCATCTGACACTTGTTTGACTTACATATTTACTTATGTATTTACTGCTAAATGGTGTTTGTGATTACTTTGATTGCAGAATTGTTTATGGAATAGGACTTACTGCTGTTACCTTTTATTCTTGCATATCTCCCAGTGTCTTCTTTGCCTTGGTCATGTTGGGCTGCCCTTCACTCCTAATTGTGTATTACCTTTTCCTTCCCCCAACTTAAGGAGCCGTGGTGGTGGTCTAGGCTAGGCACTGAGCTGCGAGTTGTAAGGTTCATGGTTCAAACTTAGCAATTGCTTGTCAGGAGAAAGGTGAAACCAACTGCGTCTGTTAAAATTTACAGGTTTGGATAAATAAAAAATTTTCAGCTTTGGAAACTGGACAAAGGATTGCTATGAGTTGGAATTGCCTAGATGGCACGTTAGGACATGGCTTTTCTAGACCCTCCCCTCTCATCCTTCACATACAGGCACGGTAAAAGTTTACAACTCTGATGCATACCTTTCCTGATTTTAAGCTACACGGTATTGTTTTGTTCAGTTCTAAAGATTCCCTCTTTGTCTTTGTGCAGGTTCTGCATGCACACAGCCGAATGTTTTTTAATTCTCATTCCTCACATTGTTGTTCATATTTTGTTATGGTCCATCTAGCTTTACATAGTCAATAAAATGTAGGTGAACATCTTTTTGGTGTCCTCTCAAGGTTCACCTGGCATTAGAAATGATGCCTCTTATTCCACGTGATGGCAGGAGTGGCCTTCTGTAACCTTTGTTGAATTATCTTCAGGGAAATTTTACTTGTGTGTGATATTAATAATGTTTGATAATTTCACACTGCTGTGGAATGCACATGAATATGAATCATCTTGATTGGTTAGGGTAGCTGTTTTCTAAATTTCTGGGCATAAATAAGTGAACACCTCCAGATAGCAACTGTTGAAGCATTTCATTTGGTATTATGTCAGTTCTAGAAGTCTTTTTTCCCCCATCAATGCCATTAGTGTAGTTGGGCTTTTTCCTTTAGTATTATCCTTCATCATATGCTACTTCTTAAAGTGACTAATTATTTTTGGTACAGTGACTAAGTATTCCATCTTCTTTTGATGCTTCCTGCATCATTCAATATTTTGTCCATGGAATTCTACAATATTAAGAGTCAAGGGATGACATTTTCCTCTGATTCTCAGAGCATGAAATTTGAAATATGCCGAGCATGTTCTTCCTTTTTGACTTTCTAACTCCATGTCATTGCACGTTTCATTATAATACTCTTAATTTGTTTTCTGTAGTTATCCTTTGAAATCATCTGTTCAGTTTTTATATGTCATCATTTCTTCCACTTGGCTTAGCTTCTCTGTGCTATGGGATTTTCATGTTGTTAGTGCCATCGCGTTGGTTGCAACACATAGCAGCCCTCTGCACAAGAGAACAAAACACTGCCTGGTCCTTTGTCATCCCTCCAGTTGTTCCAACGTTTGATCCCATTGTTGTAGAGGCAAAGGTGGTGAGACTTGGGCTTACATACTTTGGACATGCCAGGAGCGATTAGTCCCTGGAGAAGGACATCATGCTTGCTAAAGTAGAGGGGCAGTGAAAAAGAGGGAAGTAATGGTATTATCATAGCTATGGTATTTTCTTAAATGATAAGAAGGCTAGGGCTGAGCCCCGGTGGCATAGCGGTTGTGCGCGGGACTGCGGCCCACTGGGACGGAGGTTCAGTTCCAGCAGTGGGGCTGGGCCTCCTACTCCCACCGCCGGAGAGCAGTGATGCCCCCCCCCCAAAAAAAAAAAAGAAGGCTAGACAACGAATTGGAAGACTGAAGAAGCATTGACCAAGCTCAGTTGACATATAATGTAAAGATCACTGCCACTGTTAATCCTTGCAGGGTACTTTGGCATTTGTTACATCAGTGCACAAAAGAGTTGGGTAGTAGTGTTGTTGGTTTTTTTTTTTTCCATTAAATTTTGTTGAGAACATACACAGGAATACACCCCAACCCACCAGTTTGTACACATACAGTTCAGTGACACTGATGATATTATTCTGAGCTGTACAACCGTGTTCTCCCTTCTTTTCTGAGCTCTCTCTCTGCCTTTGATTGTAAACTCAGTGCCCTAAAGAGTCTGTCTAATCTCATGAGTTACTATTGTCGATTTGATCCAAGAGTTCCTAAAAGCACACGCCCAAGGCAGAGCTTTTTCGCTATTTAAGCTAAATTATTGTTCATTTAAGAGAAAACTTCAGGGGAAACTTTTTGTTTAAAGTTTAATGATTATCTCTGGGGGTATTGCTCATGTGTGGAGAGTAGATTTTTAAATTATTTTCATAAGTGGGAAATGTGGGATAGTGAAGTAGTCAATAAGCAAGGAATAGATGTACACAGCTTTTCTCTGCTATGGAAAGCACAACTTTTGTGACTTACTGTGCAGTGACCAGGAGGCTCGGTGGGGATGTTTCTCGACGGGCCCCAGTGGTTACTTGTTGGGCCGCTAACCACAAGGCCAGCAGTGCGGAACTACCAGCTGCTGCTCTGTAGGAGAATGTAAAGACTGTTAGGTCTCTAATTACCACTTTCCAGAACTAAACATGTTTTTTAAGATTTTATGTGTATATCTATATATGCGTGTGTGTGTGTGTGTGTGTGTCTTTTAAGTCACCCAGCAAATATAGTCTATTGAATGTAGCTGAGATATACCACAATGTTGGCACACACACACACACACACACACACACAAAACCTCTTTGCATCTCTACAACCTCTCATTTATAAATTTTATTATGGAAAAATATAATAAAATATTAGCCATTTTAGTCTTTTAAATGTACAGGCTAGGGAGTGTACATTTCAAAAAGTTCATGGGAAAAATCATTATCTTTTTTTCTTAGCAGGTGTGTACGATTTTTATTTAATACACTGATGTACAAGCCAGAGCCCCGTAAGTAAGAAAAGCAAGGTGAACTAAACAGGTATTGGAAGAGGTTCTGTAGCGAGTGTTACTAGGAGCATTCCCTCTGTAACTACTCACAAGTCAAAAACTAAGCAACCCAAAAGTATCTTCAGAGAGAATGACATTTCTCTGGGGCTTGCTTTTTCTCGGCTGGCTGAAGAGACTTTGAGATGGAGACGGGACCTGGGCAAGAAACTGCAGCCCAGGCCCGTGTCACACCCGGTCTCCTGTTCTGCCCAGCACCACAGCAGGATATATAGGTGCACCTGAACCCGAGCAAGCCATGGTACTCCCTGTGGACCAGAGCTGGGTGACTTACAGCTGGGTGCCACCTGTAAGGCAGTTCCAGGCCAACAGCTGGGCACTGAGGCGTTGTGGGGCCTCATGTAGTGTCACTGGAGGAACGTCTTATGTACAGAACCCCCCTCTAGGGAAGAGGGAGCTGTCATCAACATTGCAGTGTACCTCAGCTCCATTCAATAGGCTACATTTGCTGGGTGACTTAAAGACATCATTCTAACTGGACCACTTCAGACCCCGACTTCTTCCAGGGTATGAAGTGCTTCTCCAGCTGATGAATATGGGTGGCCTCTAAGACATGGCATCAGGGTTGGACCAGTAGGGCAGCGCCGTCTCAGGAACCCACAAGCCCTTTGCAGTCTTTGATGGGTGGGCCACAGCTCTATAACGACTCTACCTCCACTGTCTTTAACCTTCCTGGGGTCACCTGGACTATGTCCCCATATACCACAGCCAGTTGAGAAGGCTGAGGTTTAGCCCAGTTGGCTGCAGAGGTGCTGTAAGGTAAGGAACTGCTGCTGATACCAGGGCAGAACCTCTGTTACCTCTGATTCCAGTTCCACAAGAAGCCCTCTGTCAAACAAAAAATTTTTGGGGGGGGGGAGAGGGGGCGGCGCATCACTGCTCTCCGGTGGTGGGAGTAGGAGGCCCAGCCTCACTGCTGGAATTGAACCTCCATCCCAGTGGGCCGCAATCCCGCGCACAACCACTGCGCCACCGGGGCTCAGCCCCAAACAAAATTTTAAACTGCATTTTTCTTACTTCTTCTATTGTCTAACTTTTCTTCAATAGTTAGTAGTTTTCTTGCCTGTTTTTTTTTTCACAATGCCTGTTTTCTTTTTAAACTATGCAACCGATGGCCAATGAAAAAGCATGTTTTCTTCCACATTTGAACTGAAACTTTAAAAAGAAAATCATTGCTTTGAGGGGACTATAGGTGGGGTGGCTTTATGGTGGTGGCAATATTATTCAGAGCCCTCTCTCTCTACAGCTCTTATAACATTCAATACATCATTTGTATCAAGCGTATTTGTACACATATTGCCATCTTCATTTCCAAATATTTTCTACTTGAATCCCTGATATAAGCTCCTCTTTCCCCCTCTTTTTAAAAAAAGAAACCATTTTATCGGGGACTCATACAACTCCCATCACAATCAATACATACATCACTTGTGTGCAGACCATATTTGCCCACTTTTGGCATCATCACTCATATATATTTTTTACAATGAAGATGAACTTTCTTACATTGGAATTACATGGTAGTTTGGCCTTTGCTTCAGGAGACTTCTTTCTTGTTATTTGTGAAACGCTTGACTTTTTGCCTAAGCAAATAAGAACATTCCACTATATGGGGACAAGCATAAAAGACTAAAATCATTAGAAATGGTCCAAAAAAGTTGAAGCAATTCACCTGAAGTACCTAAGGAAGTGAGCTCTAGTGATCAGTGGGTCAAACCTTTCAGCTGCTTGGGGGTAGTGGGGTTTAGAAAGATGCAGCAATGTGCGTTCACACAGTGTAGTCTTAGAAACCCCATGCAGCAGTTCTTTTTGTCCAGTCGGGTTGCCGTGAGTCGGAATTTATTCAGTGGCAGGGGGTTTAGTCCAGCAGGTCTCAGCTTGTGGGTTGGGACCCCTTTGGGAGTCAAAATGACCCTTTCACAGGAGCTACCCAATTCACAACAGTCGCAAAATGGCAGTTATGAAATAGCAACGAAAATAATCTTATGGTGTGTGTGTGTGTTGGGGCGGGGGGGTCACCACAACACAAAGAACTGTATCACAGGGTTGTGACATAAGGAAGGTTGAGAGCCACTGGTTTAGTTTGGAGAACCTAAGGTAGTTCAAATAGGAGTGCTAGAGGTGTAGTGGTTATGCATTGATTGTGATCTGAATGGTTAGCCCTTCTAAACCACCGGCCACTCGGGAGAGAGAAAGACAGGCTTCCCAGCCCTGGAAACAGTTGCAGTCTCTGGAGCCCACAGGGAGATGGCTGTGAGTTGCCCTTGACTTGGTGGCAGGGAGAGAGAAGTTAGTGCAGAAGCAGCCCTGGTGGTGTGGAGGTTACCCGTTGTGCTGCTAACTGCAAGGTCACTTAGCTAACAGGTTCTGTGGGAGAAAGAGGAGGGATTCTACCCCTGTGAAGAGTTGGCAGTCTTGGAAAGGCACATGGGCAGCTATACTGTGGCCTATAGGGTCACTAAGTCAGAAACGACTTGGTGACTTTTAAGTTTTGAGGAGATTGTTTAGGAAGGAGGGTGTCCTTGAGGGTAAGAGCTGGCTTTACAGAAGGAGGTTATATTTTGTTTGAGTGTAGTGGTTTTCACATCTGGGAAATTGCAATCCTAAGACAAATGCTTTGTGAAGTTTTGTTTTGTTTTGTTTTTTTAGTTTTTTAGGTATCACTGCCCTCTGGTGGTAGGAGTAGGAGGCCCAGCCTTTGCTCCTGTGAGCTGGAATTGAACCTCCATCCCAGTGGGCCGCAGTCCTGTGCACAACCACTACACCACCAGGGCTCAGCCCGCTCTGTGAAATTTTAAGGCATTGGTTTGACTATTTTATAAGAATATTCCCTCATGTAGTTCAATATCATACAAAGCTTAAATAAATAAAATATGAAGATGTTTTGCTATTCTGGTTTAAAGCTTTTTGTGACTACTAGGTTCATATTGTGGCCAGCCTTTCCACCATGCTTTCCTTTACTATTACGAGCTCATTTGAATAGATTCAGAATGTAGATTAGTTGTCTACTCCAGGGATTCTTAAATCTTAGATTAGGGACAGGACAGCCTTTATATCAAAAATCTTGTGCTTAAAAGTGATAAAAAACCAATGTTTCATGTCACTGAAAAATCTGGAGATCGAGCTTAGGTATGATTGGAGTTAGTGTTTAAAGACATCAAGATTTTGTTTCTTTCCGTCTTTTTTAGTTGGGTTTGAGATATTGGTTTGAGTTTTCTCAAACAATGTAGTTAAGCAAGAAAGGTCTTAACCACTTTAGTTTCACATCATTTAGGGGGAAATGTTAATTGGCTTCTCTCTCATTCTAGTGTATTCTAGTATAAAGAGGATGGAAGAAGGCGTGAGATCCTCGGAAGAAATCAGGGCTGTTTTACCAGGAGAATGTTGACTAGAAGATGGGTTGCTAAAGGACCAGTTTTTTGTAGGCTTCATAGTGACACCGGGCCTGAGGAAGCTCACTATAGAAAGGATGCTTATTTCATAGCTGTTTTCAGATTCTCAAAGGGAGAGACTCTGCACTCATCAAAGAAGTATTGCTCTGTCTCTAGGGGAAGAGAAAGACATTTAAATGAGGATTGGTACATCACCAAAGTCATGTACCAATTCTGAGCCAATAGTATTAATTTACATTAATCCAGTTAGTGACAGTCGTATTTTAGAATTGTGATATTTATATAATCTAGTGTCAACTTGAGAGTATTAAGAATGAAGGGGTGAAGTTTATCAGTTCTCAGCTTGATTCTATTTGGAGGCCCTGTGGAGGTAGAGAGCTCACTGGAGACCAGACCCACACCCTCTGCTACACATTCCTATTGACAAACCACATGGAGCTGCACTGACAGAGCCAGAGCCCTGGAGCTGGAAGAGCCATGTGGAGACCCCTGCCAGTGCTGAAATGCTTCCACCACCACTGGACCCACAAGACTACACTCACTGGCCGGTGATCTGGCTGAGTTAGGAATCGTGTTGCGTGAGCCTGAAGAGGAATTTATAGACTGATATTGGATATATGGACTACTATCAGACTTAGAGACTTGATCTGGGCTGAGATGTTTTCTTAATATACATTTACTCTTTGATATAAAGTTTTCAGTTATACACATATGAGTCTCTTTGAATTTGTTTCTCCAGTCTACCTGGACTAACTCAAGGATCACCACAGTTATTTCTTTTTTTTTAGCTTTTTTAAAAAAAATAATTTTATTGGGGGACACCACAGTTATTTCATAGGTTCCAGTTAATGGCAACTTCAGGGGTTTCAGAAAAGAATTTTGCTCCATAGGGCATTATGCAACTGATTTACTTTTCTGAGGTTGGATGGATTCAAACCATAGACCTGTTGGTTAGTAACCACATCTTTACACCCTAGGACTCCATATTGAGGATGACACCTTGATGTCCAGTCTAATTCTGACTGGATACGGTAGAACTGTGCTCTGGTCCAAGGGGAAAAATTCTTTCCTGAAGCAGACTGCCACATCTTCGTCAGTAGAGCTGCTAGTGAGGTTGAAGTGCCAACGTTTTGGTTTGCCACCACTTCATCTTGAGGATAAAACTGAGAAACCAGTGCTACTGCTGTTGAGTTGATTCTGCTTCAGTACAATCCTGTAGGACAGAGCAGAACCGTCGCTTCCAATTACTGAGACTGATTCTTTAGCAGACAGCCCATTCTTGCTCAGAGTGCTCGTGAGCTTGAAATGCTGACCTCGAGGCAAACACTTCAACTTTGGGTAATCAAAGAAGAGCCATATTTTGGAGGGCGTGCTGGGTATTCAGGAACCCTGGTGACGTGGTGATTGTGTATCGAGGTGCAATGTGAAAAGTCCGCAGTTGGAAACCACCAGCAGCCCAAGGGGGAGACACGTGGCTCTCTACCTCAGGAAAGAGCTGCGGTCTTGGAAACCCTCTGGGCCAGTTCAGTTCTTTGCCATAGGCTTACTTATCATTGTTATCCCAGCTTCTTTGAAAAAAAGGTATGGTTTAGTCTACTGTGTTTTATTGGAGGATTTATATTAGGAATAGCCTCGCAGCTGTATCTAATTTAAAAATGGGAATATAGGACCCTCTTTTAAAAGACAAGCTAAAATTATACATTTAAGGACGATCGAAACTTTTAGAAAATGTCCAAATATGTATATCCCTTAACTTTTCTGTTAGGGATCGATCACTTATATAACCTTTGGACATGGTTTTACCTAATTTATCCCAGATTATCTGGCTAATAATGTGCTCAAGGAAGTTTAAGACAGAAGACTTTGACAAAACAAGGGGAAAATATATGTGCATAATCTTAATTTTACCAGAAAAAGATTCGTAATCAATTTGGGGCCCACTTTTCCTTTGGGAATTTTTAAAAAACATTTTATCAGGGTCTCTTACAGCTCTTATAACATTGCATACATCAAGCATATTTGTACGTATGTTTGTATCAAGCATATTTGTACATATGTTGCCATCATCATTTTCAAAACACTTTCTTTCTACTTGAGCCCTTGGTATCAGCTCCTCTTTATCCCCTCCCTCCCACTCTTGAGACCCTTGGTAACGTATAAATTACATTTGTTTTCATAGCTTTTGTTAGGTTTTTTTTTTATCATTTTATTGGGGCACATACTGCTCTTATCACAATGCATACATATATCCATTGTGTCAAGCATCTTTGTACCAAAGTTGCCATCATCCTTTTTAAAACATTTTCTACTTGAGCCTTTACTAGCAGCTCCTCATTTTCCCTCTCCCTCATGAACCCTTGATAATTTATAATTATTTTTTCATATTTTGAATCAACTACTATCTCCCTTCACTCAGGTTTCTGTTGTTCATGGGGAGGGGGAGAGTGTGATTATGCATTGATCATTGCAATCGGTTTCCCATTCTCCCCCCTCATCTCCAACATTCTCCCTACCCTCCTGGTAGCACTACTCCCATTTATGTTCCTGAGTGGTTTATCTGACCTGGATTATGTGTGTTGTGTTGTGTGTGTGTTGAGCTCTTCTCTATATCAGTATACATGCTCCAGAACTGAAAGACAGGGCTGGGGTCATGATGGGGGAAACTAGAGGAAAGTTGTGTGTTTCATTGGTGTATACTGTGCCCTGCTTGACTAGTCCCTTGTGACCCTTCTGTAAAGGGATGTCTTATGGTCTACCGATGTGTTTGACACTTCATGATCACATAGACTGATAGGCTTCTTCCATGTGGGCTTGTAGCTTTGCTGCTAGATGGCCACTTGTTTAACTTCAAGCCTTTAAGACCCCAGATGCTGTATCTTTTGAACTCTTATTTTTTAATAGCTGGGCACCATCAGCTTTCATCACTGCATTTGTTTATGAACCCATTTTATCTTCAGCGATTATGGGATTGTTCTGGGAGGGGTGAGCATCACTGAATGCCAGACTGTTAGAACAAAGTGTTCTTTTTTTGTTTGTTTTTGTTTTTTGACATCTCTGCCCTCTGGTGGTCGTGCACCCTACCCAGGGCTGCTCCTAAGAGCAGCAGCTGGATTTGAACTGCCAAGCTCGCGGGCCACAGTCAACCACTTACTCCACTGGAGCTCAGCCAGAACAAAGTGTTCTTGTGTTGAGGGTGGGCTTGAGCAGAGGCCCAAAGTCTGTCCACTTCCTCAATGTATTTCCATATAAATATGTGTACATAAGCCAATACCTCTAGTTTCATGAATTAATATGTTTATCCTTTTGGGATTTAATGGAACTGGAAGAAGATACAAACATTAAATATTGTACATAATGTCAAAGAGGTTCTTGTAAGGTAGTATTACCAATTTAAGGCATTGCTACTAACATTTACATTTATCTCTTAATTCTTTTAGGTTTTTTTTCATAACTAAAGTATTATTTTATATTCAATTTTGTGTGTGACTTTTGTCATAGTTTGATAATGACATAACCATTTCCTCATTGCTAAAAATAGCTTTTAATGATAATGTAATATGTATACAATTCTTTTTATTATTCCTTTGTTCCAGATACTGTGGTAATGGGAGGGGTGTCCCTCAGAGAGAGCCTTGGGTTCTGCTCTTGAATGATTTCATTCATTTGGGGTGGAGGCTCAAATTGATTATTATTTTTGTAGGTTATTGTTACTGTACCATTGTTACAAATAACACTTCAGTAAACACCTTTGTGCCTAGATCTCTTAATGTATTCCTATTACTTTTGTAGATTTGACTCAATGGCAGTGAGTTTGAATGTTTGGAAAAGAAAAGTTAATGGCTACAAGGTCTTCAATCTTTGAAAGACTCGAGGGTTATATATTACCAAGTTACTTTCCAGAAAGGTGGCCTGTTTACTTTCCCAGATGTGTAAAGTATAAGGGCCCGTCTTTTTGAACCATTGTAGAATTAAATATTACCAACTCTGAGAATCTTTACTAGATGTCAAGCACTAAAAGGAGTCAGAAAGGTATGTCAGATGCCGACCGCATTCCGTATGAAGATGAGACCTTGCTACTGTGAGAACTGCCTCCCAGAGAGCTTCAGTGAAAGTCAGACGGGTGGGGGGGTGTCCTTTTCAGGACCCTGAAAGCGTCTATTGTAGTCTGCCGGCTCCTTTCTCATCTGGCCCACACTTGTCTCTAGCTCTTCCAAATGGAGGATGGCAGCAGTTTCTGAAAATGGCTTACCAGAGTATGTTATAGTATCCATTATGGCAGCTGATTTGAAGCTGGCCATATCGATATTTGTCAGCTCTCATCCCTTAGGTCCAGATATTTATTGAGCCCTGATTCCTGCCAGTGCTAGTTTGTTTGAATTTTAAGAATTCCAGGCTTCCTTTGTTTTGCTCTTGCAAATATAGCTAGTAGGACACCAAAACAAAAAACAGACTCACTGCGATTAAGTTGGTTCAGACTCTGCAGCCCCAAGAAAATCACGTGGTGGGGCAGGTTTATTCCATCTGTCACACAAAGAGGAGAGCAGCAAGGAGAGTCTGGTATCACTGATGCCCGGCAGAGTGTGCATGCTCAGGTCGGAGGGAGTGAGCAACAGATAATACTAAAGATGGAAGCTCTTTCTTCGTTCACTTTTGCCATTACTAATTCTCTTATAAATTCCGTATTCTCATTTGACATTGCATCTTGTAATATTTGTTTTTTTGTCTTTAGTGTCAAATTGTTAAGTAGCACAAGTCTGGATTATGAAGAGTTTGCTAAAAATGGTCCTGGCATCTGCAAGAGGGGTTCAAAAGTTTTTGGGAAAGTGCCATTCTCTTCTAATTCTGTTTTTCCACAAAAAAATTTAAAACCCTCTCATATTTGTCACTTGTTGGGATTGAGGTTGCAGTGAGATGTAATGAGTAGGGATATTTCTTTCTCCCTTTCTACAAGTCCAATGTTATAGTTTTGACAGAACACCTCTCTTGTTGATAACATCATTTTAGAAAGACTAGTTTTCACTCTTCTTTTGCAATTTTCAGATCTCCAGTTCAGTGCCAGCCTCACTTAAGTCTGATCTTTCTCAAACAAATTAAATGAATCTGAATTTGTAAATCTAGCTAAGGATCTTCTTATTAGAGTGGCTACTTTTCTGTTACTGTTTAACAGGTAGACAGCTTTTGACATTGTTTCCACTTCATCTGTCATAGACTGCTCCCCTCCTTCTTTCCCCTTTTTTTCTCATTTTCTCTGAATAGTTTTATTGGCATGTAATTCACATAGCTCATTAGTTCAAAAACATTAAGAAGGATCTTCTATCTTGGATTTCATGCATTGAACGATCTTAATTATATAATGCAGATCTGTAAAGCTTGATGAAGAAAGCTATGACTATAATAGTAAAGGGAGAACACTAAAGGAGCAGAGGACAGCTATGTGTTTCCTTAGTTCTATACTGCACCTTGGACATATCATCCCTTCTGTATGGCCCTTCTCTGAGGGACTGTCCAATTATCTTCCAGGTGGATTTCAGGTGAAACTTAACCTTTTTTTTTTTTTTTTAAGAGACTTAACTTTTTATAGAAGTATAAAGCCTTGTCTTTGGATTGCAGCCGAAAGCATAACTACTATGTTTAATTAATTACTTTTGTGTTATTTTGATTTTATTTCTTCATATCAGTTATTTATATGGTCATAAAGTAGTACATACGTGTAATTTTGTATTTCTATGACCAGTTCTAATGGAATAAGGTTTTGTTTGATTAAACACTGCCCTCGTGTGGTTGAAGCTGTTTTGCAAACCTATCATACTCTTTCCACTAGCATTAAACTAGTAGAAAGAGTATAATGGTTTTTAGTTTTGTTTTAGAATCTGTGATGGAAGTTTATTCAATGGCTTTTTATCCAATCTGCATATAGCAATATTAACAATATAAAAATCATCGTCATTGATGTTACAGGTCTTACTTTTATTCTTGAATATAAAGTAGGAAAAGGATTTCTACTATGTTTATTGTAACATACATATATGAATATATTGTACATATGCATATGTCCTGATTGCCCTGTTGGGTAAGTCATTAGACTGATAACTTCAAGATCAGCAGTTCAAACCCACCTTTCTTTCTTTTTTTTTTTTAAGGCATCACTGCCCTCTGGTGGGAGTGGGAGGCCCAGCCTTGCTGCTGCTGGATTGAACCGCCACGCCAGTCGGCCGCAGTCCCGCACTCCACCACTGCGCTACCGGGGCTCAGCCCTAAACCCACCTTTCTTGATTTTTTTCCCCCTCCTTTTCTTCATTCTCTAGTAATAATTATAATAGTAATTATAGAGTCTTACATATTGCAGTTATTACTATAGTAATGTAGCTAAAGCACCAGAAAAATGATCAAAATCAGGGAATCTAAAAACCCTGGTAGTAGTGTGACTGTAATGTGTACAGATGAAACCATGTATTTAAAAGTGCCTTTGAGTTGGGTAATAATGGCAGCCTTGACTAGAGTGTATTTCAAAAAGAAAGCCAAAAAAAAAAAGTATTGCCTTCAAGCTGATTCTGACTCACAGTGATGCCCCTACAGGACAAAGTAGAACTGCCCCTTGGGCTCCTGAAATTGCACATTTAAATGGGAGAGAAAGCCTCCTGTTGCTCCCACAGGAAGGTGGTGGGTTTGAACTACTGACATTGCGTATTTAGCAGCCCAGCGGGCAATCAGCCTGCTAGGCCGCCAGGGCTCCTGGAAGCTTTCGGCTAACTGCGTTCTAACTAACAAGAAATGTCTAAATGCCTATTTAAAGGAGCCGATGATAAAGCATTTGATTTTATTTCTTCATATCAGTTATTTGTATGGTCATAAAGTAGTATGTAAATGTAGTTTTGTGTTTTCATGACCAGTTCCAATGGAACAAGGTTTGTTATTTAAAGGAGCTGATGATAGACCATTTTAAAATGGAAACAGCAAAACAGAAGCTGTTATAATTGATTTCCTTTATTTCATTACAGAGCAGAACATCTGGAAAACCAGTGAAATACTCTCAAAAAGGCACATAAAACATTGAGGTTTCCAACCACTTCTTAGATCTTATGTCTTAACTTCCATATTTAAGTATTTTTAAATGAACAGCAAAATTCAGCCACATTAAAACCGAACTAATTCTTTGTTGTGATAGTAAATGAGAAATATTAAATTTGATCATTGCCACTGTTGTTACTAGGTGCACTGTGTTATTAGGTTACAAGTTGATTTCAACTCATGATGACCTAATGTGACAGAGAACTGCCAAGTCCTAATCACTAGACCACCAGGGAGCCTAGAGAGAACAGCCTCAGAGGGGTTTCTGGGCAGCAATCTTTATGGACGCAGATCCCCGAGTTTATTCTGTAGAGACATGGGGTGGATTTAAACTGGCAACCTTTAGGTTGATAGTCAGTTGGTTATTTTACCCCTCAAGTTCTTCACCATTACCCTGTGTAATATAAATGTTTCAAAGACAATAAGGCAAGCCCATTACTCACATTATCTCCCCACTACTTATTGGCAGAGCTGGAATTTGAACTCAGATACTCTTCCTCCTTATGAACTAACCAAAATGTTGTTGTTTTTTGCACGGAATGCAAATATCTCTGGTGGTACTTCACTCTCTTTTCTTACAAGTATCTTAACTTCTAGATTTTACATACGGATACCCAATGTAAGCAGACTTATGAAAGCAAAAATTCCATTTTCTATGATAATAAAGTCTTGGCTTTTTGAAATTGTTCTGCACTTTTGTACATTTTAATCTGATACTTCCATAATGTATTTATATGAACTGCATATACAAGGGCATTGCTACAAAGTCATAGAAATGTAGTAAATAAAAATACCAGAGGCCTGAGCCTCGGTGGTGTAGTGGTTGTGTGCGGGACTGTGGCCTACAGGGTTGGCAGTTCAAATCCAGCAGCAGCTCTCTAGGAGCAAGGCTGACCCTCCTACTCCCACCAGAGGGCAGCGATGCCCACAAAAAATACCAGAGTATTGAGCTATTGTTTCTCAACATATCTTCCATTTAGGTCTGTACATTTCCTCTTACTTACCTTTCTCCAAAGAATGCTAACCTCTTGGTTTACACCATGGCAAAACAAGAGTTTTGACATACTCAAGGGACTAATATTGTGTTCCTTTGAAGTGTTCTTTGAGCTTTAGGGGCAAAAAGAAGTCTGAAGGGGCAAGATCAGGGCTGGAGGATGGGTGGGGTAAGGTTTCCCAACAAGATTCTCATAGGGCAGTCTTGGTACCCTCAGTGAATGAGCAAGCATCTTGCTATGATGGGGGAAAACTTTCCACACAACTTTCCTGGCCTTTTCCTCATGAGTGCAGTTTACAATGTTCTTAAAACTTCATTATAGGCCCATTGTTGTTGTGTATGACATTGTAAGTTATTTTTAATGAAAATACTGGGAAAATTAGTGAGCAGGGAGTCTGAGGGAACAAAAAACAATTATCTTTTTCTCCCCTTGCCTCATTTCAGGGGCATGGTACAGTTTTTGATGAAGATGATAGTCAGAACTAGCAAAGATATTTGTCATGTAATTGAATAATAATAATGAAAGTGGTTATTTCTCAGTCATTGTAAGTTAAAATACTTCAGAATGTTTATATCCCTACCTTTATACCTAACACTTCACTGCCCGCAAGTCAATGCTGACTCAGTGACCTCTAGGAAAGACTAGAACTGTCCCTGGGCTTACCGAGACGAACTCTTTATGGAAGTAGAAGGCTTTGCCCTTCTCCTGAGGAGCAGCTGGTGATCTAGAACTACTGACCTTTCAGTTGAAAACCCAACACATAACCACTACCCTACTAAGGCTCCTATCCCTGCTATTATATATTCCTCATATTTCATTGTTCCATACCAAGTCAGTCCTGTGTCACAGTGACTGTGTGTACAACAGAACAAAACACTCTCTAGCCTACATGGATCGTCCTCTCAATTGCAGTGTTTGGGCCATGGTTGCAGTCACCATGTCAGTCTTCTGATTATTTTCTTTTGTACTGACCCTTTTTCTAGTATGATACTCTTTTCCAGGGGATGGGTCTGTCCTAAGAACATATCTGATGTAAGAAAGATGAAGTCTCACCATTCTTACTTCTTAAGGAGAAGTCTATCTGTACTTATTTTGTGACAGATTTGTTTTTTGGCAGTCCATTTTCTTCCACTATCTTTGTCAACAGTGTAATTCAGATGCATCGATTATTAACTCTTTTTTGAATTTTTTTTTAAATCATTTTATTTTATTTTTTTGGGGGGGGGCATCACTGCTCTCCGGTGGTGGGAGTAGGAGGCCCAGCCCCACTGCTGGAATTGAACCTCCGTCCCAGTGGGCCGCAGTCCCGCGCACAACCACTACGCCACCGGGGCTCAGCCCGATTATTAACTCTTAAAAGGTCTTGTAAAGCAGATTTTAAAAAAGATTAATCAAGTAGTTTTTATTCATTAATATTCATTAAGCACAGCGGCTTCATCAGAGATTTCAGTTTGAATGTGGAGTATTACAAGACTTTTTGCATGTCAAGGTACAGGTTCACCTCTGTACTGCTTCTTTAATTTAGCAGTTGAAAGTAGAAAGTACTTAAGTGGAAATGATTGTCATATAATTTTTCTCTTTGTTTGGAATGTACACAATGTAAGAAGAGTGAAGACCTGGAACTCCAATCAGCAAACAAACCCAATATAGTTGGAGTTCAGTTTCCTGAAACAGCATCTAGTGGCATAATCTCTCTCCCCGCCCCCAATTCATCCTGGTCTACAAGGGAACTCTTCATGTACTAAAGTGCACAGAAGGAACTCTTAGGCAAAAGGGCTTGGTCTGTGTGCTCAAGGATGGGCACTCTGCCTTGATGCTTGTGTTAGTCCAGGTAGACTAGAGAAACAATTCATAGACACGCATATGGATACAAGGGTAAGGTTTATATACAAGAGGGATAGGACATTAAGAAAACATCCCAACCCAGTCCAGTTCAAAGTCATAAGTCTGATATTAGCCCATATGCCTAATACCAGTCTATAATGTCTCCTTCCGACTCACAAAGTCACAGGCCAGTGGGCGCAGAGTCCCAGCGCTGGCAGGGGTCTCCCCAGGGCTTCTTGGTTCCAGGGCTCAGGGTCCATCAACAGCATCCAGTGGTGGTAGAAGCAGCTCAGCGCTGGCAGAGGTTTCCACATGACTTCTCCAGCTGCAGAGGTCTGGTTCCATCAGGGTAAGGCCTCCCCTCCGGCTCCTTCACCTCCTCGGACGCTGCCATCTAGTCCATGATTCATCGTCTCTGAAACTAACTCCCAACAACTGGGGGGATAGCTTATCATCTCTATGAGGGAAATATCGTGAGATTTCCCAGAAGTCTCAGGCCCACACGGAGGGCCTCATTGGCTACTCAGTGGCTATCTCCAGATTAACAGGCTAGACTCCACCCCTACATCTCAATCATGAAATTAACATAAGCACACGACCGCCACAATGCTTTGTGATCATTCAACCTTGTTAAAAGAAATTGGGAATTCTGGATCATGCTGTCTTTGGTTGTTGGTGTAGATTACATTATTGTAGTGGTGACATTGCGCCACCAAGACAGTCGAGGGGTTGTCTGGCATGTCTCCAGTTGTTGCCTTGCTGCCATTCTAACCTGTGTAACCAAGAAGCGAAAGAGCCAGAAGAACGGAGCTATCCTGTAGTGTCTTTGTGCAGCAGACTCGCTCAATAAAATACACTGTTTAATCTCTTTACTGCTGCTTCCATGAGCATTGGTTGTGGATCCAAGCACATGAAATCCTTGATAACTTGAATCTTTTCTCCATTGAGTATGTTTTAAATATTGGTTCACTTGTGAAGATTTTGGTCTTTTTTTTTTTTTTGCCTTTACATTAGCTGCAGTCCATACAGAAGACTGCAGTCCTTGTTTTTCATCAACAATTGCTTCAATGTGCAATAAGCAAGCGTATGTCATCTGCATATCATAGGTTGTTGATAAGCCTTCCATCAATGCTTATGCTGCATTCGTCTTCATATGGTCCAGCTTCTGGGATTATTTTCTCACCATACAGACTGAAACAATATGGTGAAAGGTTACAACTCGAAACACTCCTTTTCTGGCTTTCACCTCTGCGGTATGCCCATGTATTGTTCACAGTGCCTGTGGACCATGTACAGATTTCTGGTGAGCAAAGAGAATGTCCTGGACTTCCGGTTCTTTTCAGTGATACCCACATTTTGTAATGAGTCACACAGTGGAGTATTTTTGCCTAGTTAATATAACACAATATATAGTATCAGCAATTGTATCCCTATTCCATGCTCTCTTCTGAATCTGGATTGGATATCTGGCTAACTGCCAATGTACCACTGCAACTACTGTTAATAATCTTCAGCAAAAAGTGTACTCACATGTGATATTACTCTTTGATTTCCACTCTGTTTGGTTACATTTCTTTGGAAATGGCACAAATAATGAGTCTCTTTTAGTCAGTTGAACAGGTTTCTTGGCATAGATGAGTGAGTCCTAGTCCTTCCTCAGCTTGTTGAAATATTCCTGTTAGTATTCTGTCATCCCCCCGCAGCAGCCCTGCTCCATAAGGAGCCAGTTCTAAACCACTGGCTTGTCTGCAGGAGAAAGATGAGGCTCTCTACTCTTAGAAGATGCTCTCTCTCAGAAGCCCACAGAGACAATTCTCTGTCCTGTGGGTTTGCTGTGAGTAACGATCAAGTTGATGGTGATGAGCTGTTTGTTGTTAGTGTTTATTGTTCTCTAGTGCCTTTCAGTGTAGCTTGGACTTTTGTCTTCTACACTATTAGCTGCTAATCATTGGCTGCCTCTTGAAATGGATGAATGCTGACCAATACTTTTTGAAACAGGAGCTCTATGTATTCCTTCCATTTTTCTCTTGATGTGTTCTACATCATTTATATTTTGCCCATGGAATCTTTTCTCTCTTTTTTTTTTTTTTGAGGGGGGCATCACTGCCTGGCTTGGAGTAGGAAGCCCACTCTCAGCAGGAGAGCTCCTGCTGGATTTGAACCACCAACCCTGTGGGCCGCAGTCCCGCACTCAACCACTGCGCCACCAGGGCTCAGCCCCACCCATGGACTCTTGATACTACCGCTTGAAACTTGAAGTTCTCTTTAATTTTTCCAGCTGAGATTAGCTGATTGTGCTTATTTCATAAATTCTTCACTTGAAGTACTTTTTTTTCTCTTTTTTTACTGTGTCACTCGCTGTTAAAAGGGCTGCCTTCAGAGGCTTGGCGACCCCAGTTAAGCTCGAGCTCTTGGTCTGGCACTGCAGCTTAACTCCCAGCGCCACCGGCAGACGCACGGCAGGGTGGGGGGTGTTCAAAGGCAGTGCAAGCAATACTACTTAAATACAATATAGGGTTCAAGAATGACTAATTATAGTAACAGTGAGCGGCACATCAGTGCACCTTGTTGGGGTCATCTTTTACACTGCCCATTTACCAACTTTCACATGTTTAAGACGTGATCGAAGATAGAATCCCTTGGGTCAGCCTACTTTTAAGTCCTCAAAGTAAGTCTTCACTTTTTAACACTTTAAGGAAGTCTTGTGCGGCAGACTTACCTAATACAGTGCGCCATTGACCTCTTGGCCGCTACTTCCATGAGCTTTGATTGTGGAGCCGAGAAGGATAAAGTCCTTGGCAACTTGAATTTTTTCTCAGTTTTTCCTGATATTATCTATTGGTCCAGTTGGAGGGATTTTGGTTGTAATCGACAGCAAAGGCTGTAATCTTTGACTTTCCTCAGCATGCGTATCAGATCCTCCCCACTTTGAGCACCCAAGCTTGTGTCATCTGCACATTGTAAGCTTTAATGTCTTCCTCCAATCCTGGTGGTGTGTTCTTTGTCATACAGTTCAGCTTCTCTAATTTGTTCAGCTTACAGTATGAATACATTTGGTGAGAGGATACAACCCTGCTGTGCAACTTTTCCTGACTTTGCTTACCTCATGTGCATGGGAAAGTTGCATAATGAATAAGGTATGCCACAGAAGAATTGATGCATTTGGACTATGGTGTTGGCGAAGGATACGGAGAGTAACGTGGACTGTGTAAAGAGCAAGCAGATCTGTCTTGAAAGAAGTATAGCCAGAATGCTCCTTAGAAGCAAGGATGACAAGACTTCATCCTTGCACATACTCTGGATGTTATCTGGGGAGGCCAGTCCCTGGAAAAGGACATCAGGCTTGGTAAAGTCATGGGGCAGTGGAAAAGAAGACACTGTATGAGATGGATGGACCAAGTGGCTGCACTTGATGAACTCTCAAGCATAGTAATTGTGGGGAAGGCGGGGTTTTGTTCTGTTGTACTTACGAGCTGAAACTGACTCAAGGGTCATTTAAAAACAATGAACACAAACTTTTTGGACAGTAACTCCTTTCCAAATTACCCTTCCTTTAGTTCCTGGTATAGACATTTATAAATATTTGTCTTTGCACATTTGTGTATTTCTTTTTATAAATTCTGCAATATTCTAATTTTGTAGCTGACAAATTTTGGGGGGCATAATATTTTCAAAGTTCAGCCATGGAATAGCATTTTCACATCTTTGTCTAATCATTCCAACATGTCATCTTAAATTTATCTGTTGATAGCCTTTCTCCTTTTTGATGTGTCTGGTTCTTCTTTTGTGAGTTTGGGTTGTATCTTGACCATGTTGGTAGGATATTGTGATGCTCAGTGTCTTGGTTAGTGAAGAATATAGTATGTGTGCCCATCAGTAAGTGTGAAAAGAGTGTGTTAACAGGCATTTGGCTTCATTAGATTTGTGTTGCAAGGCCCTGGCTACTTTCATGTACCCAAATCCCAATGTCAGTACCTTTTGCAGAGCCATTCAGATCTCTTCTATATTTGCACCACTCAGCGGCCGATTTGAGAACTGAGCACGGGTCTGTCTAGTAGTGTGTTGTTCAGGGTTAGATCCACGGAGGTGCCACTGTGATGTGTGCGCCTCGGCGTTCTCACAGAACTCTGTCACTTCATGACCTCACTTTCCCAGGCTCCTTTTATTTGTAATTTACGTGACGCTTTCTGGATCCCAGAAATCATACATCTCTGTTGTCCGCTTTACCATACCCTTTCTGTGACGGCATCTGCATAGGATGCCAAGCAGCAGGACAGTAGACAGAAAATAATCATGAAAATTCACCCACATTCATTGGACCCACAATGTCTGGTTACATGGAGAAGGATTCCCCTTTCTTGAAGTTGTAGGTGTCAGTCTAGCCCTAGCTGGTCCCCTAGAAGATACAGTTAACACCACTGGATTGCTTTTGCCCTGAGGAAGGATGGGAGGGAGAGACTAGGTGGGAGGTACTAGCTACATAACAAAACCAGCCTTCCCTCTAGAATAGCGATTCTGAACCTGTGGGTCGTGACCCCTTTGAAGGTCTTCAAACAACCCTTTTACAGGGCTTACTTGATTCATAGCAGTAGCAAAATTATAGTTATGAAATAGCAACAAAAATAATTTTATGGTTGGAGGAGGGGTCACCAGAACAAGAGGAGGTGTATTGAAAGATCATGGCATTAGGAAGGTTGAAAACCACTGCTCTAGGGCTCCAGGTCATCTGGGGCCTTTCTGCCAAGGTGTTTTGTTGCATTTGGGGGAGAGCCATATCTTTTAATGCCATTATGACTCTCTTGTTCATTTTTTGGGGGGGTTAATAACTTATAGACTAGTCTGTGAGTAGGTTTACTGGAGATATAAAGATGAATATTTTAAGGGGCTTATAATAGATCCAGGGATCCCTGGTGGCGCAGTGGTTAGTACCTGAAAGGTTGATGGTTACACCATAGGGAAAAGAAAGATGTAGCAATTTGCCTCCATGAAGATTCTGAAAACGATACCCGCGGCCACTGAGCTGAATCTGATGCATAGCAGCCCCATTGGACAGTCCAGACCTACTCCTTCGGTTAGTAGAAAGCCTCGTCCTTTTCTCGCCGGAAAGATCACCAGCTAAGAATACAACGCAGAGCACTTGGACTCTGCCCTCCGAAGGCCCCTCCTTCACTGTATGGGTCTACACCCCCCCCCCAGGGGGCCTCTAGGCTCACTAAGCGTTGGAACTTACTTGCCGGCGATCGGGATAGTAGGTCACAGGTGGAGAGGAGAGGGGGACTGAAAATGGAAAGTACACGTCATTTAACATTGTGCATTAGTAATGAATAATTGGGTCAGCCTTTCTGCACAAGTTTCATTTAGAATTTTGTCTTATTTTTTACTGAGAGAAAGAAAATCCTACTTATATGTGATTAAACCTCACTTATTACCTCTGAAGAGAAGGATGAAAAGTTTCCTTAGTGTGCTTGTTCTGAAAATAATTCCTGAGATATAATGATAACAATTAGAGGAATCGGAAATGCCATTAAGTGTGTGTATATAATTATAAGAATAAGAATGTATAAATAATTTATAATTAAATACTTCTTTCTCAGGTCTTAGAAAAATATCCCAATACACCCATGAGTCATAAAGAAATTCTTCAAGTTATCCAGAGAGAAGGACTAAAAGAAATCAGGTGAGTTGTTTCCGTATTCTCAATAATAACAATAATTATAATATTTGATAGGCGTGTTGGTAAGGAGCCCTGGTGTCACTGTGCCTAAGCACTCAGCTGATACTGGACGTTGGGTGTTTGAACCCACAAGTTGCTCATAGGTGAAAGATGTGACAGTATACTTTCATGAAGATCACAACCTTGGAAACCTTAGGAGCAATCTGCTCTGATCTCTTGGCGTCAACTTGTAATGCAGAGCAGTAGTATACTTTAATTCTCAAAATGGAAGATTTAGTAGTGAACTTTAAGTATAGGAATTATTCAGCATAACGCATTCACAAAATTAAAAGAACGGTTGAGCAAAGGAAAGGTCTTACTGAGAAAGAAGGTAGCTGTCTCCAAGCCCATGCACATTACTTCTTAGGAAGACCTGGAGCCATCTTTAATAAGCCTTCATCTGTTAGTTCAGACTAGGATTTTATAAGCATGGTTCTCCACAGAGTAAAGGGAAGACAGAGAGTTCAAAGTAGACAGAGAGTCTAGGAAGGAAGGACTTTGGTTAAAATGGGGAAAGACTCTAAAATAGATAATTGCTTAAAATTAATATAAATTCAAAAATGCCACATACTTTAATTTCTTAAGAGCATTATTCTGTTCCTGTTCACAATTAGTGCTATTATCAAGAAATGGTAACAATGATCTTAAACATATTAAGAGAGAAGTCTGGAAGTCTGTTTTAGAGCGCTCTTCATGAAGATAGAAAAGAGTTGTGGTATTTTATAACTGGTACTAGTGGCTTTCACTAAAGATGGTATCATGTATCAACACCCTGGAGGAGAAAGGCCAGGATTTTAGGAGGCAGTAGTTTTTTGATTGTCACAGTTTGTCACAGTAACTGGAGAGAGGGAATCACTATGTCATCTAACAGCCTTTTGGACAGTTTTTCACACTGAAAAGTTGTTCACCTTAGATATCAGTCCTGTCTCTGTTGAGAAACAGGGAGCTTACTCAAATTTGTAAATGTTTTACAAGATACTTTATAATAAGTAGCCATTGCATATTCCAGAATTAAATTATTTTCTTCAATGTGAAATCCATTTTGAAACTTTTTTCCAGTTCTTATGCAAATAAGAAAAAAAATTTTCCCCCTTTGTGACCGAACTTTAACAGACTATAAATAAAGTAAGTTGTTTCTTACTATGAACCAGTCAAAGTTACTATGTTTCACTTTGTAGGACAAAGGAACTGGTAGCCTTGTGGTTACTTGTTGGGTTGCTAACAACCAGGTCAGTAGTTTGAAACCACCGGCTGCTCTAAGAGAAAGATGGAGCTTTCTCTATTCCAGTACCTGGGAAGTTCACATGGGGCAGTTCTACCCTGTCATATAGGGTCAGTACATGTCAGCATTGACACAATGGCTGTATGTGACTTTTGAATTTTTAGGATGCATGTGTTCTTGATAAATTATACATAAACATTTATACATTAAAATATCAAAAGGCATTTATAAAACCAGCTTAAAATTTTAAAAAATGAATCATCCTTTAAATAGTTTGTTGATTTAGAGTAGGTTTAATAAATTAGGTTCAATTAAAATGCAATGCATTTTAAGCATTGAGCCAATTGTACAAAAGCTATGGAGAACAGGAATACAGATTTTGTGAACTTGGGGGGTAAAATCTGCTAGGATTCGCTAATGTGCCTTCATAGTATCATTTGGTCTTACAGTGTTGGAAGTGTTGGAATGAATAAGAGAAAATTCCTCTTGTTAATTTGGCTGACTTATTTACTTTAGGTAGTAGGACTAGGAAATCTAGTGTATACCAGCATTTGGCCTAGGTCTGCATAGGGATCTCAAGTGTTGTTTACCTCTAGTGTAGTGAAGTCTGTTGTTGTTGTTGTTGTTGTTGTTAAGTGCTGTTGAGTCACTTCTGACCCATGGCAACTCTGTGTACAGTAGAACAAAACACCACCCCATCATGCCCCTCCTCCGTTGTTCTCACGTTGGAGTTCATTGTTGGAGCCAGCTGGTTAGTCCATCTCCTCGTGGGCCTCGACTTTTTTGCTGCCCATTACTTTAGCAAACACAATGCCCTTCTCTAGGGACTTGTCTCTCATGATAACACGTTCAAAGTAAGTGAAAAGTTGCACAATCTTTGTTTTTAAGGAGCATTCTGGCTATCCTTCTAAAACAGATTTGTCTTGATAGTCCATAGTACTTTCAATATTCTTTGCCAGCACCGTAATTCAAATGCATACAATCTTTGTGTGACAATATGCAAGGAACCCTGATGGCACAGTGGCCAAGCCTTGGGTTGCCAAACACTAAGATTAGCTGTCTGAAACTACCAGCCACTCCTTGGGAGAAAGACAGGGCTTTCTACTCCTAGAAAGACTTAGTCTTGGAACTCTCGGGGGCAGATCTCACCTGCCCTATCGGGTCACTGTGAATCAGCATCGATTCCATGGTAGTGAGTATTGAAAACTTGGGGAGGCTAATGAAACCTTGTTGTCCGCAGTCTTTATTGAGGCCCCATCATGATCTCAGTCTCTATTTACTGTGTGCCTCAAAGTCCTCACCCTAAATCCCATTGTTGGTGTGACTCATAACTCCTATTCCAAATCACATACAGAAGCTCAAGGTTTCGAGGTTAATAGAATCATTAGATTAGTTCTCAAGTTGAAGGCAAAGTCCAGACTTCTTTTGATTGGAGTAAATTCTTTAATTGCACACCTTTATAAGAATCACGTTGTGTCAGTCTGGGTAGACTAGAGGAACAAATTTCACAGACGCATATCGATATAAGGAAAAGGTTTATATATAAGAGAAATAGGACATTAAGAAAGCATCCCAATCCAGTCCAGTACAAAGTCATAAGTCCGATATTAACCCATATGCCCGATAACAGTCTATAAAGTCTTCTTCTGACTCACAAAGTCACAGGTCAGTGGGTGCAGAGTCCCAGCGCTGGCAGGGGTCTCCCCATGGCTCCCCACTTCCAGGGCTCAGGGTCCATCAAAAGCATGCCACTCCAGCTTCAGAGGTCTGGCTCCATCAGGGCAAGACCGTGTGGTCTCTCCGACGGCTCCTCCAGCTTCTCAGACACTGCCAGCGTGTCTTTTCCGTGAGTCATCGTCTCTGAGACTAACACCCAACAACTGGAGAAGATATCTTCTCATCTACACGAGGGAAATATTGCGAGATTTCCCAGAAGTCTCAGGAGAAAACCATGCCCACATAGAGGCCTCATTGGCTACTCAGTGGCTATCTCCAGATTAATAGGCTAGACTCCACCCCTACATTTCAATCATAAAATTAACATCAGCATGTTACATGACTGCCACACACGTTTTCACTCCACTCCCCAATACATCATCTGTTTCATTTCAGACCTTTGGGTAGTTCTTTAAAAAAATTGAGAACTTAAGAAACCTTTATGACTTGCCATGGTTAAATGTTTCAATCTTGCCCCTTGTTAAATTGGGTAGTCATGACACTACTTTTTGGCCTAGTTTGATAATTCATTGCTATAGCCACACAGAACTCACAGACAGTACTAAAAATTAAGGGGGTTTATTAGAGAAGTCACTGGTTAGCTCAGTAGACAGTAAAGATACAGTCATTGATTCAGAGCAATACCTCTCCTTGAATAGCCAAGTCTCTCTCCATGTGGAATCTCAGCCATGTGGGTCCCTTGGCTTTTGTGGTCTCTGGGCCACTGCTTTGAGTCACAGTCTTATCTTTCCATCTTGTTCCTTTGCTTTGCCTCATGGTCTCTTTGTCTTAGTCTCTGGTCTTGGCATGGGGCCTTTGCTCAATCCTGTGGTTTTGTGCTTCTGATCTCAGTCTCTGATCTCTGCCTCTGCTACTTCAAACAGAAATCCCAAATGTACTTCATTGGTTCTTTTTCCTTGATGTTCCTGGGATTTCTTTCTGTTCCTACTTATTAGATGGTTCATCTTTAAAGCTGGGGTAGTGGCAACTGAAACTGACCAACTGCTCTATTTAGTGTTTCACATGCCCTATTTGCATAGGCCCGTCAATCATTCAGTGGCAGGTCCAGCAACATGGGTAAGCCAACCAAACTCACTGCCAACAAGTGGATGCCAACTTGTAGTACCCTGTAGAACAGAGTAGAACTACTACTGTTGAGTTTACAAGACTGTAATTCTTTTTGTGTGTGGCATCACTGCCTGATGGGAGTAGGAGGCCCAGCCTTGCTCCTGGAAAGCTGCTGCTGGATTTGAACCGCCAACCCTGTGAGCCGCAGTTCTGCACATAACCACTATGCCACCAGGGCTCAGCTAACTCTAATTCTTTATGGCAGTAGAAAGCCCTGTCTTTTTCCCATGGAGCTGTTGTTGGTTTTCAACTCCTGGACTTTCATTTAGCAGCCTGCTTTGTTAGCATTATGCCTCTGGAGCTCCTCAGAGACATGAGACATTTTTAAAAATTTTATATAACTTTAGCACAGTTACTTTATCAAGAGTGAATTGGAGCAGCCCGGAGGCTAAGGAATTGGAGACTAGCAAGAAGACAATTGTAGTAAATTATCCCTAACATGATAGTGCTTTAAGGCTAAAGTAAGTAGAACTGGAGGCCATAGACCTCTTCGAGGCATGTATTTCAGTCAGAGTGGACAAGACTTGCTGATTGGATGTGGGAGGTGAAAGCAAGAAAGTGGGGCTATAGGGGATAATTTCCTGGTTCTTAATTGAACAGCTGCCATTAGCTGTATATGAACTTGGGGATAAACCGCTGGGTGAGGGAAGTGATTAAGGGTTTATTGAGAGTGTATTGAGGAGAAAAAGTAAAATAGAAAATTTATGAGAAGTGCTTTGGTCATGGATGTAAAAGCAATTTAAAAAAGGACTAACGGGCTTTAGAGTCTCTATTTTCAAAGGTTAATACCTAATACTTGTTTCTAAATTCTGGCACATTAGGAGATAATACACTCTGTGAT
>PVJH01027562.1:0-28516 GCA_004026705.1 Nesogale talazaci | reverse complement strand
CATATACCAGAGGCCAAGCAAACCCTAGGTCTTCAGTTCTTGCATAAAGGGTCTTTTGACCCCCAGCACTATGATTTCCCAAACGGAGATTCGTTGTTCCCTCTGGATTCGAGCTCTTATAGCTAGCAGCCCAGTGTGTACGCCACTACACCCTCAGGACTTCTTATTCCAAGGTTCAGCAGTGGGGAGCAAGGTCAGTTGTTTGAACTCACCAGCTGGTCTGTGGGAGAAAAAGGGAGCTTTCTACTCTCATAAAGAATAAAATAAACAACAGCAACAGCAAAAATCACTACCACTGAGCCAATTCTGACTCGTAAGTCAGAGTAGAACTGCCCCCATGGGTTTCTAAGACTGAAACTCTTTACAGGAGTCGGAAACCCCTCTCTCCCGTGGAGCAGCTGGTCGTGTCAAACTGCTGATCTTGGTGTGATCATCCCACCAGGTAACGAACGTATAGGGCCACGTCTACTCTGTTCCAGAGGCTCGCAATGAATCAGCATGGATTGATTCAGCAGTGAGTTTATTTGTTTGTTTTTTGAAGTCTGATGTGAATGCAAGCTTGCTTGTCTTTCCTACGGGCTCTTTTCAGCCTCTGCCCTGTTTCTGGTAAAAATAAAAACCCTGCCCACCTCTAAGGCCCCCAATGCTGGCTCCTTAGGAAATGCCCCCCCTTCCTTGGTAGTGCACCCCCTCGCCCTCCAGGGGGCACTGCTAGCCCCGCTTTCAGAATGTCAAAGCATGCTCAGTCCTTGCTGGACCCTGGAAACATCCCAGGGGGAGCTTGGGTGCCAGCTCCTGGTTGGCTACCTTGCACCTAACCAGCTTATGCTTTCTGCCTCATGAGGGTATTTCTTCCTTGAATAATAATAATATCAAAAGTCACGTTATTGTCACATGTACAAGAACTGTTACAAGGAAAAGGTTCT
The DNA here is from genome assembly GCA_004026705.1 of Nesogale talazaci. Classification (NCBI taxonomy): domain Eukaryota; kingdom Metazoa; phylum Chordata; class Mammalia; order Afrosoricida; family Tenrecidae; genus Nesogale; species Nesogale talazaci. Next base: position 27,590 of record PVJH01027562.1, on the reverse strand, counting down.
CTTTGGCTGCATGCCCCACCCTACAGAGTCTCTTCCCCTGAAGGTGCTCACCTGCACCACCATGAGTGATAAAGGAGTTGGCATCTGCTCGGGGGCAACCACCACCCGCCTGACTCCGTCTCCCCTTGCCCCCTTCCCCCCCAGCTCTGTCTTCAGCTCCAGGTGTGCCATTTACTGTTCCAAAAGCTGGATGGCCTCCAGGTCACCTCATTTGTAAAACAGGGTAAGGCTTGCTGATATGACACATGGTGAGTGGTGGATTGAATTAGAAGGGGCTGGCCTGGTTCTGTGCTAGGCACAAGCTCAGGTTCAATAATGTGGAGCCGTGAAGGAGTAAGCCTGGGTGAGCACAAAGTCCAAGAAAAAAGAGGGGGTTCCCACAGAGCCCAGACCCTCAAGACCCTGAGTCTGCCAGAGGCCAAGGTAGCTGACCTGCCCGTGTTGAAGGCAGCAACCTCCTCTGTTGGCCCCTGAGAAGCTACTGTGCTTTCCTTTCCAATGGAGCCTTCCCAACAGGGTTCAGTTCAGAAGTTCGAATTCCTCCTTACGTTGAGCTTGCCTGGGGCTAAGCCCCGGTGGTGTAGTGCTTATGTGCGGGACTGCGGTCCACTGGGATGGAGGTTCAATTCCAGCAGTGGGGCTGGGCCTCCTACTCCCACCACTGGAGAGCAGTGATGCCCCCCCCCAAAAACAAAACAAAACAAAAATGTTGAGCTTGCCTGAGCTAGTCTACCTGGGCCGAGGTGCTGGGGGAGCTTCCGCTGGCGGGGTAGATCTCTTTCCTCTTCTTCAAGGTAAGGGGCTTTAAGCAGGGGCACATTGAGTGCTAAGAAGGTCTGGGGCTAGAATTCAGAGACCCTGTGAACTTGGAGAGGAAAGTAAAAGCACATCTTTGTTCTCACCCTGAAGCCCAGTTGCTAACCATAAGGCTGGAGGTTCAAGTCCACTCGAGGTATGTTGGAAGAAAGACCTGGTAATCTACATCTGAAAAAAAAAACCCAGCTATTGAGAAGCCTGTAAAGCACAGCGTGAATCGGATTGACTAGACAGCAAGTGGTAGTGGCGATGACAGGCTTAGCATCCCCTCCCTTTATGAAAGTCAGCGAGGCATTCTAAGAGAGCTGTAACGTGGCCCCAACACTCAGAGATGCTTTCATGTCACATGGCAGCGACAGGCTGTTTATGCTCCACGTGACTTGAAAATTAGAGTCATTGCTAAAACCCCAACGAGATGGTGCATTTAGGGAGGCAGCTCCCTAGGTGGTCTGAGTCCGGGTGCCAATTGTTGGGCTGACTAGGTAAGTACAGGAATCAAGGGCAAGTGTGTCAAAGCTTGGAGTGCAGTTTGATGGAATAAACGTATGCCTGTTGATGCCAGTAAATTTAAACATTAGAGTTTGTAATTTATGTTCTTTTTTGTTTCATATTCTTAGCACATTTTATATATGCTATCCTCCTAGGATGATTTGAAAAACACTAATTTAATGTGTTAACATGTTTTGATAGCTGTGTTTCATGATAATTGGTGCTTTATATTCCAATGTGGGCTTATGTTTAAATACTTTGTTGTTGTAAAGATATACATAACACATTTGCCAATTTCATATTTTCACAACCGCAGTTGAGTGCTATCGATGATATGAATTGCATTGTACAACCGGTTCTGATAATTATTGCCTAATTTCCCATCCTCATAAGCAAACTCACTGTGTCCTAAATAGTGGCTCCCCTCCTGCCCTCAACCACCAGCTCCTGGTAAGCACGAACACAATTGCATCAGTGAGGTGGCATAGGTTTTGTCCTTTTGTGACTGACTGACGTAACTCAGCAGGGTACCTCCATGCCATACCATGGATCGGGGTTTCACTTCTCTTTATGGCTGAGTAATAGTCCATTGTCTGTTTATAGCACACCCTATTTATCTGTTGATGGAAAGCCTACTATCTTTTTATCCTATCACTCTGAGATGGAGGCAGTTAACATCACCATACATCATGATGTACAAAAAGAAAGTGAGAAAGAGGATTCGGAATGCTTGAGTATTGATTGGTCCCTGGGATTCCAAATAGGCTTACTCCTAAGTCTACAAGTGGAAATAGGCTCAGCTCTCATCCCAGTGCTGGGGTATGAGTGAATGTCCATCTGTCCCCCCTCCTGGCCAGGAAGAGGTGCCGTATGTCCAAGAGCTCCTGGTCCTCTCCAGGCCTTCTTTTGGAACTTTGCTACCATTCCGACTAGATTGCCCACCCTGGATCTACTGATGGGTTCTCCTAAGACCAGGCTCTCACCACCCCCACCATGTTCTCAAGTCGATTTGAGATACTTAGAATTTCTACTTATCTGACTCCTACCCGTTTTAAGACTCTGAAGGCTCAGCATCCTCCAAGGAGGTCAAGAAGACATCTCTATCCCACATGCTCTGTTTTTTTTTCTCAGAGCTCCTAATGTGGTCATAGCTGGAATGAGGGAGGTGGAGAGAAGACAGCCCAGGGAGTGGCATGTATGTAGAATTTCTAGGTAACAGTAGTTGCTGCAGACCAACTATTGTGGGCTGGTCAAGAGAGCGTGGTAACTAAGCAATGAATGTCAAATTAGACAAGTTTTTGAGGGTGAGTGAAAAAGAAGTGGCCATTTGATTAATTCTTCTGGGGTTGATACAATATTATAGAGTAAATTGACTGTTAGCAAAGTGGGTGTAAAGGAGGCAAAGCAGAAACATTTTACCAGCAGAGTTCCAACACGGACTTGTATCTTTGGCGCAGGAAGGAGTGATGGTAAAGATTACTTGTCAACTTGGCAAAGTCACGATGCTCGGTGGTTTGGCACACATTTCATAGTCCCCCTCCATTTGTGATCTGATGCGAGGATCCAAGCAGGTGAAAAGGGCGTTCCTTTGGAGATGTGGCCTCCAGCCAAAATGTACATGGATGCTTCTTCACACTTTTGCTTGCCTTATTAATCATCATCTGACTTCAGATATTGGGAGTCATGAGCCAGCAGCCTGACGCTGGGCCAGAAGACTTTGCACTTCCTGTTGCCTTATTCCTATACGCTAGCAACCGGTTGTGTGGCCTGCAGGTGGGGATCAGCAGTTCCCATTACCATGTGAATCAGGAGGCCCTTCTAGGCGCCCCCCCCCCCCCCCCCCCCGGCCGCTAGGACTTGACAGCCTCCACAATTTCGCGAACCATTTCCTTGAAACGAATCTCTCTACAGATATTTACACAAAGTTCATGGAAGAGCTGAATGACAAGACCAGTGGGGTTTCCTCCCCCCAAACTTTTCCAAGTCCTCTTTGTAAGTAGGATTCACTAGTTTTGCTCCTCTAGAGAACCTCGCTTCAGACCAAAGGTATCTTTCAAAAGTTCAGGGACTTTCTTTCGAAAAATCATAATGTCAATTTGTATTCTAAAATTTATAATAACGATAAGCCCCTAGCAACTAAACTCTTTGCTGTCAGGTCGATTCTGGTCCATAGAAACCCTCTAGCCGGCATAGAATGGCTCCAGCATGTCAAAGGGTTTGCAAGGCAGTCTGTTCCATCATTCTCCCCAGAAGTAGCTTGTGGTGTTTTGAGCTTCCAACTTTTTGGTTAGCAGCGAACGGATTAACCACTATCCCACCAGAGAGGCTTCTAAAACAAGGGTAAACTAAACTAAAAAAAACACATAGATTAAGGGCTGAGGCCCGGTGGCGTAGTGGTTGAGTGCGAGCCTGTGGCCCACGGGCCTTAGACAAAGGTCCAAACCAAACTCACTGCCATCCAGTCAATGTCGACTCACAGTGACCCCTGTGGGTTTTCCAGGCTGTCATTGCTTTGAAGGGTAGAAAATCCAGTCTTTCTCCAGCGAAGCTTCCGGAGGTTTCAAACTGGGGACCATGAGGATCGCAGTCCCACACGTCATCACTGTAGAGAGGTAGCAGACGATTTAACAATGTGTCCGTAAGGAACTGCATTTGAATGTCCCTTTCGGTTTCTTTTGTACATTTTGTTCTCGGTAATGTACTCTTGGTACACTGTTTCAGCACATCATTTGCTGATGTTCTTCTCAGAAATTCACTCACAGAAGCTCAGTTTTATGACGTACAGTTCAAAGTATTGTTGTAGAGATTCAGGTTTCTACCCTAAATCCAGACCTTCAATGGTTTGAAGACGTGGACCCGAATGCTAATGATGGCTTTGCGCAACGCAACAGGCAGATTTGGGAAGCGTGGAGATGCTACCTTGAAATAAATGAAGCGCATGAAGAGAAGGGTCATGCAGACAGCTCTCATTCATCTTCTGGCTGGAATGACCATTTCTATTCCCAGGCATGGTTCAGATGATCCAGAACATCCCACAAATGGAGTTGTTATCTCAACTGACGAAATGCCGATACCACCTAGCTCTTTGTTATTATTGGGGCAAATTTTTATTATTTGTATGCATTATTATGCACGTATGTATTAAACTAGATCTGTAAATGTGTGTGTGATTTCTCCAAAGGTGAATCAAGACAGGCTTTTATAAGATAACTGATGATAAAAGGCAGGGAAAATGAAAACTAGATTAAAAAATAAATATTCAGAAGTGATGACAATGCTGTTAGAATGAAGGCCCGCTATAAGTCAACAATTACTAACATTTTACTATTATGTAAATAATAACATTTAAAGGAACCATGGTAATATAGGGGGTTAAGTGTTCTAACTGCAAGGCCATAGGGTTAAAACTCACCAACTGCTCATTGTGTGAAAGATGAAGTTGTCTGCTCCCAGAAAGTCTTGAAAACCCTCAGGAGCAGTCAGTCTCTGCTGTTGTGTTGGCCCAATGGGAATGGTTGAGTTTGCTTTTTTTCACAATTTATTTAAGAACCAATCACACTGGGTTGCAATACTAAATCTTCCGTTTCTCAAATTTGTCATCTTAGGCAAGTTATCTCAGTTTTCTCATCCAGAACAATTGATATACTCCTTCCTATCTCATAGAATCAAATGAGGGTTAAATGGATTAGTATTAGTAAATGTATAGCCTAGTCTCCACTGCAATACAAAGTTTGGCTACAAAACATCCTTGGCAACATGAAATAGAAAGATAAAAAATATTTCCCACAAGCTTTCTGTTTTCCCATAATACAGTAGGCATCAGTCAAATAAAATCTTCATTTTAAATATGAGGAATCAGAAGCATCAATAAATATATCGTGTAGAGGAGGGAAATGTCTAGTCCCATACTTTGTTTCTGCTTCAAGAGATGGTTAACAGAAGTATGTGCTGAAAAAGTGAGGCATGACTGCTCTAATAGATTACCTAATAGGTGGAAGTAGTTTGGGGATTTGGTAGTGGAGAGGCTGGAGTCCTGGTGGTGTAGGTTAGGGTATTATGCATTGCCTCTAACCTTCAGGTCAGCAGTTAGAAATCACCAGCTGCTCTCTGGGAAAAAGAAGAGACTTTCTACTCCCCTGAAGAGATGCAGTCTCAAAAACTCACAGGAACTGTTTTACCTGGTCTGCTAGGGTCACTATGCCTTGGAATCTACTCAATGGCAGTGCGTTAGGTTTGGAATAGTAAAACCCTGGGTTACCTTTGAGACACTGTTGGAATTATGGACATCAAAGGTAATTCTAGGGAAATTTCAGAAGGGATCAAAGAGAACCATACCATCAGAGATGGTGCAGATGGTGAGACGCACTGGCAGACAAATGGCAGCAGAGCACCGGGAGGCTGGCACAAAACCTCATGGGAGCTGACCCAGAGTGAGAGAGCTGAACACCTTTGAGGGGAAGGTTTCCTGGGGTGTCTGAACACTTGTCAATGGTACTCGGTTTGCTGACTCAAAGAACAAGGGTGCCAAGTGCTCAGACTTAGGCTTGCTGGTGAAGTTGGGTGCCTCCCGGCACTTACTGTAGAGCTAAGGGACTTACAGTGCTCCCTGAATCAAGACAGAGTATGGGCTGACCTCTTCAAGAAACCAAGAAATTGAAGTTAAATAGACAGGAAGTGCCCCTAACAGAGACACCTTTGTCTCAGAAGGAAGGACCATGACCCCCTGGGGTTTCAAGCTGTGGGACCATGGGTTTTAGGATGAGGCCATAGTATCTTAGGCTTGAAAGTCAGAACTTCATGACTCCCAGAATATAGGGTCTCCATCCACTGTCAGGAAGATGGAGCAATGCAGCAGGAACAGGACTGCCTTTCCCCAAAGGCAGAAGAATAGGGCCTGCAAATGAGGCAATGGGGTTGCCTCTCCATTGTAGTAGGTGAATGAGCCGCCCAAAGCCAAAGGGACAGAGACAGTTTCTCTCAATGGACCTGGAAGGGAGAACGGAAGCCCAAGGCTGAGGGCCTCCCAGCGGAAGCCAGAGGGGGTGGCCAAACTCAGAATCTGTTGGGCGGGGACACTGCCTACCTGGTTTCAGAGAACAGGGGGCTATTTTCAAGCCCCAAGAGTAAATGTAAATTGTGTTCAACTTGGCTTTGATTTACTTGGTGCTCGTTATCTTTTATTTCCCTCCATTTTTTCCAATTTATAAAAAGAACCATCTGCTTTCTTTGTTCCATCCTTATGCTTTAAAAAATAGTTTTATTGAGCTATAATTAGCATGTCATATGACTCAGTAATTCAATCCTATTCAGAAGGGTTGCGCAATCATCGCCACAATCAACTTTGGGACATTTTCTTCTTTCTTGTACCCATTGCTGTTGGCTCCCCATTTCCCCACATCCATCGTTATTTTTTGGAAGCAAATAAATTGTAGTTCAAATTCACAGATGAAGAGGAATTTTGCCCCAGAGATGGAATTTGAACTTAGAGTAAAGTGACCAGATTTTAAGGGGGACACCATTGACTGTGGGTGAGCTGGGAGTGGGGGTTCTTGATTAGAAATTTGGTCTATATGGAGCAACAAAAATTTTCATAAAACACAAAAATAGATTGTAATATATTTATTTTAATTTTAAAATGCTAAGATTTTAAAAAGCGGGACATCTGGTCACCTTAACTTAGATTTGATTTAAGACTTTGGGGATGATTTAATGGGTAAATGTGTTTTATATGTGTCAAGGGCATGGATTCTGAGGGACCAAAGGATAGAAGGCTGTATATTAAGTCATGCACATCAAAGCACCTGTCAGCTTGGCTAGGCCATGATTCTCCGGACTATGTAATAATCTTCCACTTTGTTTTCTGCTATAATCATCCGATGTGGAAGTCACCCATTTCCCTAGGAACCATCAACTTGTGGCTCAAAATTTTGGGATTAATAGTCTTGCCCATGCCTAGTCTCTTTTCCTGGACCTCTCTTCTGCTCCTGTGGTGGGATTAATCAAGTGAACCTGGAACTTTCTCTCCAACTGTCCAGCTGTGAGCATGTTTGATCTTTGCTTTGAATTCAGAAGAGGTAAATTTGCATTCTCTGTGCTTTAAGAGATGTCTACTAATTAATTGGCAACAACTCAGCCCTCAATCAGTTAACCACATTGACTGGTTGTCCTCTGACAACTCTGTTGGCATTCCCTTGTTTAACTTTCATCTGGCTCTGGAGGGATCTCCAACAATGAGGACAGGTTACTCATAAACCCTCATGTTTTTGCAAAGGCCAGTTGGCCTCAGTGGGATGTGAGTTCAGGATTTGGATTATCAGAAGAGTTGCAATGCATTTCAGAGTACTACTCCTTTCCCATCCCTTCTGTATCTCTTAATTTCACACCTTGCTTTCCATAATCAAGATCTTGCAGGACTTTCAGGGTAAGAAAATAAAACCAAGTTCAATATAACTTATAGACTCTTCGAGAACTCAACTTGGGTGGTGGAAATGTTTAAGCTTTGAACAACTAACCAGAGATTGGTGGTTCAAAATGACCCAGAGACATGTCAGAAACAAGACTTAACAATCTGCTTCTAAAAACTCATGGTCTTGAAAACCTTACGGAGTCATTCGAGTCTACACACAGGTGGTCACCCTGAGTCAGAATACATGCAATGACAATTAACAGAAACAACAAAGAAGACTAAGTAACCCTTAGGAGAGTCCTTGGAAACAGGGAGGTAAGCAATGTGACAACTGAAGCTCAAAAAATAAACCCTTCTTCAAATTCTACGTAAACAAAGCCTTTTCTCCAAATTACAGTGTCTTCTCCAATCACCTTCTAACTCTTCTCCCTCCCACCATGACAAGTACTCATCTTGCGTAATAAGTAGGTAGGATCACTGCTTAGAGAGAGAGTTGAGTGGAACTTTTGATATTTCTCCTCCTCTTCCTCTACCACCACTTGCTTCTTCATTATCACCAGCAAGTTCATTATAATTACTATCATTAACATTTATTACACCTTACTGTGGTATCAGGTACAGAACCAAAGTTATTCCATTTAATCCCCTCAACATTTCTATGTAATGCACACTTTTATTATTCTGTTCTATTTCCCCATTAGAGAGAATGTATAGCCACAATGGTTAAGAACTTGGGCTCATGAGTCTAAGGACTGGAGTTCAAATCTCGCTCCAGTGTTTATTACCCATGAAACCATAGGTCACTTACTTGAGCTCATTAAGCTGTACCGTCCTCAAATATAACTAGCGATCAGATAGCTCATACCCTAGTGCCTAAGATTTTATAGGCAGAAGTGGCAGAAACTTCATGTCTGTTTGACCCCAAAGCTAAGCTGTTTAAAAGCCCTGCTCCGTTGAAAGTGGAAAAGACTAGGAAAAAAACTGGAAAAATTAAATATGTTTACAAAGGTAAACTTTTCAAAAGTAAATGGCCTGACCTGATTTTAGTTGGAAAAGAAATATTGAAACACATTAGAGACTGTTTTAAGATTTGGTTGAATCAGAAGAATTGAAATGTTGGTTTAGGTGACACAAGAGGTATACACAGCACAATTTCCCATGCGCCCTGGGTCAGGGGTTAGAAATCTATGTCCTGAGATGGGCACATAACCTTGGGTGTAGCAATCAGGGGAGTGGGTATAACTGGAAGTCTGATGGAGCTACCTCTGTAGCACTCCTTCTTGGTTCATACACTAGCATGTGTCGAGGATTGAATTATTTTCCCACAAAGCATGTGTCAACTTGCCTGGGCCATGATTTTAGTGGTTTGGCAGTTATATCACTAATATTTTAAGTACAAATAGAGTCCCCCAAAGTGAACATATTTCAGCAATCTTTCAGTCTAAGTAATAACAGATTACAAAGAAGGAATAGGTTATTCACTTTAGGAACTACCCCCTGAAAACCCTATGGATAGTATAGAAACATTGCCCTTTAAGGAAGGCCTATCAATACCAGCAGAACATTATGAGAGAATGTGGTAGCTACATAACATACTGTCAACTTGAGGGACCGGTGTGTTGGGAGAATATAACACTGTCCCACAATTATATCTCCTCCACAATATTGAGCAAAGATAAGTAATTATTTGTCAGTTATATCATGATGTAATTACCACCCCCCACCCCCCATTAATGCTTCATGATGTGATCTGATGGTAAGCTGTTAATCAATTGTAAGGGGCTTCAGTAACACTCTCAATGTAACACCCTTATTCAAGTCATATCGTGAAACCTGATGTAATGGGAGTTCCCCTAGGGCAGGGGTCAGCAAACTCTTCAGGCCCAAGAACCAATCCTGTCCTCCTTTCTAACAACTTTAAAATCACTGTGATCTGAAATAATAAACTTCAGGTGTTTTCAATGTTACTTCCGAGAAACACATTTACACTGAAAGAGCCACATATGGCTCTCAAGAAGCAGTTTTCCCACCATTTCCCTAGTCATGTATATCACTTTTTATCTTACAAGACATAAGAGGTGAGAGAAGCAAGTGGAGTAGAAGGGTCATCCATTCCACCAGAAAAGATGAACCAGAAGTTAGTATTTGCCAGTATTTGGTGGGAGGAGGTCAGAATCTTAGTTATTCTCCCTAAAGGCTCCAGATAACCAGAAGTTATTGTCTCTCCCACAAAAGATAGGGCTGACTCCTTGCTGTTAGGACAATGGGTCACTTCCCCTGAAAGTTTTGGCTAAATCAAGTCTCCAGCCCAAGGGTAATCAAGGTTAAGCTGGGTGGGGGGGGGAGAAGGTGGGATCTTTCCTCATCATATGGGAACCCCAATACCTCCCTTTCCTATAATATGTACTTATAGCACATCCTTTCCCATGACGTATGTCCTTATCTGTAACTAGGGGTCTTGCATGTCCCCAAAAGATATATAAGACTTGTTCAGAATAAAGAATCTCTCTCACCCCCTCTCTTTGCTGCCTCTCATCCCTGTTCCCTCTTCCCATGTCCTCCTCTCCCCCCTCATTTTCTCTTTCCCCTGCACCACCAAGTGGGGCTGAGGTGAGCATGCTACCATGAAATGTGTCTGACTCCATTATTTCTGTCTCATATTTTCTACGACTTTACTCTAATCTTTAATAATTATGACTGTACAACTACACCTACCGGACCCATGATGATATGTTAGAGGCTGGTTCTCTGACAAGGATGTAGTCTAGCCTCTCAATCAGGTCATAGCTGATGAGTTCTCTGTGTGGACATGGCCTTCTCCTGAGAATTCTGGGAACTCCTTTCTTCCTCCCTGGAAGCAGAACACATTCTCTGCTTGACATTCCTGCTGTCAAATCACATGTAGCTACACACTGATTGAATAGAGCCCTGGAGCTGGAGAAGCCATGTGGAGAGCTGGATCCACAAGACTCTCCATTCAATGGCCTATGATCTTCCTGCATTTGGCATTACTGTATGTGTTGCATGAGTCTAAAGAGGAATTTATAAACCGGTATTAGACATATGGGCTAGCATCAGACTTAAGGGCGTGATCTGGACTGGGCTGGGATGTTTTCTTAATATACAATTACTCTTTGATATAAAGCTCATTCTTATACCCATATGAGTGTCTCTGAATTTGTTTCTCTATTCAGCGCAGACTATCACAGAGACTATGTCAGAAGATGAGCCCCTCAGGTCAGAAGGCACTCAAAATATGACCGAGAAAGAGTTGACATTTCAAAGTAGTGTGAACCATATTGACATGGAGGGTAAGAAGAAATAAGGGCAAACATCTGTTATTGAGAACATGGAATATACAAAGTATGAATCTAAGAAAATTAGAAGCTGTCAAAAATGAAATGGAATGTATAAAGAGTGATATCCTAGGCATTAGTGAACTGAAACTGACTGGAATTGGTCATTTTGTGTCAGAAAATCACAGGGTGTACTGTACCATGCATGATAGATTCAAGAGAAATGGCATCACATTCATCATCAAAAAAGACAGTTCAAGATCTATCCCGAAGTATAATGTTGTCTATGATAGGATGATATCTATCTGAATGCAAGGAAATCCAGTCAAAACAACTATTACAGAAATCTATCCACCAACCATGAAAGCGAGTGATGCAGAAGCTAAATAATTCTGCCTTCTGCAGTCTGAAATTGAGAAAAATACAGTACAATTAATCATAGTGTTACCAATAAAAATAACTGATAATCATAGGCAGCTGGAATGCAAAAGTTGGAAACAAAAAAGAAACAATAGTAGTTGGAAAATATGGTAGTGAGCTTATTTTCAAGCTGGAAAGCGCATGATAGAATTTTGCAGCACTAACGACTTCCTAGCAAATACCTTTTTTCAACAACAACCTGGTGACAGTACACTTGGGCTTCTTCAGACGGAATACATAGAAATCAAATTTACTACTTATGTGGGAAGAGACAATAAAGAAGCTCACTCTTTACAGCTAAAATGAGGCCAGTGGCCAACTGTGAAACAGACCACCAACTTTTCCATATGAAAGTTCAGGTAGAAGCTAAGGAAAATTAAAAGAAGTCTCCAAGAGTCCGAAATACAACCTTGAGTATATTCCATTTGAATTTGGAGAACATCTCAAGAACAGACATCCTGCATTGAATATGAATGACAGAAGAAAGCATGAGCTGTGGGATGGTGTCACGAACATCATTCATGAAGAAAACAAAAGGTTACTAAGGAGATAGAAAAGTAAGAAAAGATCAAAGTGAGTGCTATGACATTTGAAAGACTGTGACTTGGCTAACCTGACTGAAAGAGATCCATATTTATACCCATTTCATTATACCCATTTCAAAGAACATGTAAATCACCGGGCACTACCATGATATCATGTGCAAGTAAAATTTTGATGATGATCATAATGTGTTTGTTGGAGCAGTACGTTGACAGGGAGCTGCCAAACTGGATGAAGAAGAGGATGTAGAATAAGATGACATCATTGCTAATGTCAGATCTATCTTGGTGAAAGCAGAGAATACCAGAAACATGTTTGCTTGTGTTTTATTGACTATGCCAAGGCATCTGACTGTGGATCATAATAAGCTATGGATAGCCTTAAGGAGAATGGGAATTCCAGAATACTTCATTGTGCTCAGGCAGAACGTGTCCATGGAGAGATAAACACAGTGGCTTTCCATCATCTTTTAATGTTTCCTGCATTGTTCAATACTACATCAATACTACATCAGGGAAGATGTGCATCAGGAGTGTCATCTCTCATCCTACTTATTCAATCTGTAGCCCAAGAAAATCATCAGAGAACCTGGATTATGTGAGGAAGTCTCTGACATCAGGATGGAAGGAAGGCTTACCAGTCTGCGATACGCAGATGACACAACCTTACTTGATGGAAGTGAGGACTTGAAACACTTGCTGATGAAGATCAAGGATTGCACCCTTCAGTGTGGATTACTGCTTATGTAAACAAAACAAAACAAAAATCTTCACAAATGGGCTAATAGGAAAGAAGAACCCCCCCCCTCCCACAAGATGTATTGACATAGGGGTTACAACAATGGACTCAAACATAAGAACAATGTGAGGATAGTCCATTGTTAGAGTCACTGTGTCAAGCCATCATGTAAAGCAATGATTCTCCACCTGCAGGTCGTGACCCCTTTGGGAGTTGAATGACCCTTTCACTGGGGTCACCCAATTCATGATAACATCAAAATTACAGTTATGAAGTAGCAACAAAAATAATTTTATGGAGGACTGAGCCCTGGTGGCGTAGTGGTGGTGTGCGGGACTGCAGCCCACAGGGTTGATGGTTCAAATCCAGCAGCAGCTCTCCAGGAGCAAGGTTGGGCTTCCTACTCCCACCAGTGATGCCACCAAAAAAAAATTTATGGTTGGGGGTCATTACAACATGAGGAATTATATTAAAGGATCAGGGCATTAGGAAGGTTGAGAATCACTGTTGTAGAGGGTCTTCTTTTTTTGCTGTCCCCCTATTTACAAAGAATGATATCTTTCTCCAGGAACTAGTCTCTCCTGACAACATGTACAAAGTACAGGAGATGAAGTCTTGATGGCATCTAACAACCTGTCATCTTTTTTTGGGGGGGGGGGTCCTGTTGGGCCAGCTGGGAAGATCTCCCCCTTTATCCATTCTTTTAAGGAGTAAGAGAGACGGGATTGAAGGAGAAAAAGTATCCATTGCAGCAACTATCTTTCTCATTACTTCTCACACACACTCATATTCACTCGTTACTTGTATAGATGTCATACTTGCCATGTATCTCATAGTTCATGTATGAAAGGTGCAATTGCCTGTTCTCTGGACATTGTAGACATTTCCAAATCTAGAAGTCCTAATTTGCAGACTGGCTTCTAAAAATATTTTTTAAAGTTTCCAGTTTGCTGGTTGGAAACTCTCATTGAAATTTTTCATTATAGTAATATTTTTAATGGTGATTATGTATCCCTAAATGCCTGTATCACTCCATGTGGTCAAAATGCTGCACATTCACTATAAAATTGGAAAGTTTTACTCTTTCTATAATCATAAACAGAGTGCAAAATGGTGATTATGAGTTTGAATAAGGCTTAAATGTTTCTGTCTTAAGCCTCATGATTAATAATAACAAGGAAACTTATTAGAGGATGAATAGAAGCTTGATGAAGAATTTTATAGTTCCTGGATATTTGTACATAGAATCAAACATTTCTTTCTTTCTTTTCTTCTTTGTGAAGTATAGCCCAAGCAGTACGCATATATTTAGGCCATAGGGAAGATGAGAGAAAACAAGAGAAGGTTACAGAAGAGGAGAACAAGGAAGAGGAGGAGACATTGTTTAAAGAGTTAATTTTAAAGGAGAAATAGGTTGTTCAAAGCAAAATCCACTACTCATCAGTGGGAAAGGTAATATTTAGAAATAAATACCAGACCAGGCAGGTCTTTGTATCACTGTCTCTGTTTCTTGATTTCTGTCTGGAGCTGGTGAGAGGACTGAGAATAGGGTATGAAAGGGAGTTCAGAGTGGAGGAAAGGGAAGGTTCCAACAAAAGAGCATTTTACATGAATAAGTCTTTGGATAGTCAGATATTTCTAACCTAGGCAGCAGTGGCTGCTTTGCCTTACCCATAAGAATTAATAACTTCATTAAAAGATGACTGAATTGAACATTTTTAGAATCTCTCATTTTATTTTCATTCCCACAGCCTGAAGTTTCTCAGCGTCAGTAAGTGAGATTTCTGAGTCTGAAGTGGACTCTCATATCCTTCCTCTGGTTCAGTGTATTCCATGACTTCACACATCTATACCAAGGCACCACAAATCTTCTTGACCCATACCAAAGTGTACCTCTAATTAAGTCAGTGAGGACTGGTACCATGGAGAAATCTGATTAAATGCACAGTGTCTCTCTACTGCAATGGTAAGAACAAGGAAGGTAAAATTTTGTGAATGGAGATATTTCTTTCAGCTAGACATGACAATTCAATAGAAGTCATTTTCAGATGAGTCACCTTTGACTCATCCTCTCTGAAAGGGAACTTCAGCCGTGCAATGAGGAGTCCACCGCTTGTTCTCAATTCTGGAACATGTTTCAAGTGCTAGGTCACTTTGCTCAGGCAATCAAGGTGATAATGGTTATCATCTTAAATCAAAAATCTTTTTTAAAATTTTAGGAAGAGGTTGCTCAAAAGTATGTCCTCAAGACTAAGAACAAAGTCAAGTGCAGAAAAGACTTTCAAATATTTATTGCGTCAATGAATATGTTGGGGAGATGAAAGGAGTGTTAGACTTAATCTTAAGTTTTTGACTTGGGAGACAGTGTTGGGTTGGGGTTTCAGTATCAGTTGTCATACAGTTTATTTCAATTCATGGAGACCCCATGTGTGGCAGAGGAGAACTACGCTTGATTTTTTCCAAAGCAGATTACCAGGTCTTCTTTTAGAGGCATTTCAGGCTGCTTTCAAACCTCAAACTTCCAGTTAGCAGCTAAGCATATGAACTGGTCACACTCAGGGCTGGGGGGTCAGATTAGCTTTTACAACCTGTTGTTGCTGGGTGCTAGTGAATTGGATCTGACTCATACCGACCCTACAGGCATCAGAACAGTGCATGGCCCTGTGCCAACTTCACAAATGCACTGTCTGAGCCCATTGTGGCAGCCGCTGTGCCATCCAGCCTGTCCACATTGCCATTCCACTTTGCAAGCATGCTGCCCTTTCTCGGGGACTGGTTTCTCCTGATAGCCTGTCCCAAATAAGTGAGAGGAAGTGTCGTCACCCGTGTTTTTAAGGAGCATTCTGCCTGTACTTCTCCTATAGATCTGTTTGTGTTTTCAAGGGTACCTTCAGTATTCTTCACCAGTACCATAATTCAAATGCATCAATTCTTCCACCATCCTTAATCAATGCCTGATTTTCACGTGCCTATGAGGCCATTGGAAAGATATGACTTAGGTCAGGTGCAATTAGTCTTGAAAGTCACATCTTTTCACAACACTGTAAAGCAATTGTGTACAGTAGATTTGCCCAATGCAATACCTCGTTTGATCTCTTCACTGCTGCTTCCATGAGCATGGTGGATTGAAGCAAGATGAAATTCTAAACAACTTCAACCATTTATCTGCTCATCACAATGCTATCCATTAGTCAAGTTGGGAAGATTTTGGTTTGCGCTACATGACTTGCAATCTATACTGAAGACTGCAGTAAAGTTGAGGGGTCTGTCATAGAGAAGATATAATATGAAAATTAAAAAAAAACACCTTTGTGTATGTAAAGGGAACATTGGAAGAATTAGTTCTTCTTTGCTTCCACTCATTCCATTTTCTTCCTAGCTTCTTGATTTCTGTGACAAATATTTCTCGGTTGTCTATTATTTCTAGAACTTGGTGCTAGGCAGTGAATATAGAAGGAGAAGAACAGTTACAACTCATATTCAACAAATATTTTGAGCACCTACTCTGTACCAAACGCTGTCCCAGTTGGTAAGTGTACGGGGTGTACTTAATAGACACAATCTCCTCTTGGATTTTTAAATCATTTTAGAAGATAAAACAAATCAGTAACTGTTGAAGACCACAATTTGCGCTTTGCGTCCCGGACAGGAGACATTTAATGAAGTGATTACTTCAAAATCCAGTGAATGATTCCTATAAGGTATCTTCAGCAGGAATCAATGGAGTCATTTCAATTCCAATCCTTCTTGGCATATTGAGCCTCATAAGAAGAGACTTCATGAAATGGTCCTGTAGGGAACTCTTTAAATCCAAAGTATGCATGGTGAAAAACAAACTCTATGAGCTTTCCAAAGGCTCAAACACAAAGGGGAAACTAAAGGTTTTCAAAGGGTCCCTTAGTAATGGAAATGCTAATGATTGCTGGAGTCCATTACTTTAATTGCTATGTTTCTGCAAACCTGAGTAAGAGATGATCTCATTCAATCCATCAAATTCGGTTTTTAAGTCCAAAGGAAGGGAAATTTAAAAACAAAGGCATGAATTCAGTTATTCTGATCTAAATACTTATTGTAAATGTCACAACTTAGCAGACCAACATTTTAAAAAGGAGATGTAAATTAAAACCACAGAGAAATATCACAATGTACCCTCCAGATATAGACAATTTAAAAAAAAGTCTGAAAGTACCAAAGGCTAGTAAGGAAATGGGGTAACTGGAATGGCAATGTATTTTTGGTGGGAGTAAAAACTGATGCAAGGACTTTGAAAATGAGTATTATAATTTCTTATAAACATAACTATTAGTATATGTCTAAAAGAAAAAAATGCATATTTTTGCCAAAAACATCTTCAAAACTGTCTATGGCTACATTGTTCAGAATGTTCTAATATCAACATAATCCAAATATTCATTAATAGTCAACTATGGGGCTGAGACCCGGTGGCGTAAGAGGTTGAGTGCGGGACTGCGGCCCACGGGCTTGGCGGTTCAAATCCAGCGGCAGCTCTCAGGAGCAGTGCTGGGTAGCTCCCATGACCACCAGAGGGCACTGATGCCCAAAGGTCAACTATGTGATGAAACGGCAACATATTTATGCAATGAACTATCACTTATGAATACAATAAAATATATGCAAACATGTAATAGGGCTTTATGCAACAACACAGATGAATATTAGGCAAAAGAACCAAACACAAAAAATGCATCTCTACAATTCTGTTTCTATGAAGTTCATGCACAGAAAAAACAAAGGGATGATGATAGAAGTCAGAATCGTGGTGACCTTAGGAGCTCTGGGAGTGTTGGACTGCTAAACATGAGGTCACAGATCAAGCCCTCTAGGGGTTCCAGGGAAGAAAGGTGAGGATCCTTGTTCCCATAAATATTTACAAAGTCTTACAAACCCTGTATAGGGTCACTACGAGTCAGAATTGATTCGATGGCAGTGGTATTTGTTTTGTTTGACAGGCCATTGACTGGGAGGGAGATATGAGAGCACTTTCCACAGAGCTGGAAATGGTCTAGATCTCGATCTACGAGATGAGTTTCAAGGTATGCACATATGTCAGAATTCCCTGGGCTGTATATCTAATATTTATAAATGTTATTGCATGTACGTTATCCCATAATTTGAAACGTATAAAATAAGCAATTGGTTCTACTGTGAGTCACTTTTTTTTTCCCACCGTGTACGAACAACAAAGTTTCCACTTGAGGGTTCTCCAAAGATCTCACTATCCTATCACAGCGCTGGCCACTCCTCTATTAAATCCCCCACATACTATGGTTCCTTTATATTTAACCAGCTCTCTTTTTTCTTTTCAAATAATTTGGTTTGTAGTCACTGTCGAGAATATAGACAGCATTCAGACATTGATTACATTCTTTGAGTTAATTAACCACCCTCACGCTCCTTCTCTTCCATTAAAGTAACATTATTCTCCCTAATAGTTCTGATCTAATTTCTGTGGTAGGCACTACATAGCATCAGACCCTGCATCTAGCTCTTTCCTCCTTCAAATTTGATGTTTATATCAACCCTGATCTGATAGTCCTGCCTCCACCCAGAGTTACAAGCAGTCTGTTATTTAGCTGCAAAACACTCTCTGAACATACTTTTGACATTCTTGGAATTTCAGAAATCCTACTTCCAGTAGGGGATTATTGCTTTCCAACCCCCTTTTCAGGCTTTTGGTGTGGTTACCAGGAGAAAACCGACATGAAAACACCTGTAAAAAGTTAAGAATTTTCTCAACTTAAAAAAAAAAGGACAAATTACTTAACAGATATTTTACAAAAGAAAATATATGAGTGGCCAATAGAAAAGGAAAAATGTTCAATGTGACTCATCATCACTCCCCCCACAAAAAAAATACAAAAGAAAACCACAAACATGACCTCAAATGCACTAGAGTGCCTCAAATTTAAAAGACCATCAATACCAGTCACTGGCAAGTGGGCCAAACAGCTATAACTTTCCTATATTACTGACGGGAACCTTTGAGCATGCAGCCCTGTGGAGAAATGTTTGGCAGTTTCTGAAGCATATACTTTTGGTTCCATCCATCCAACTGCTGGGTAAATATCCCAGAGAAATAGATGTCTAGGGTCACAAAACCACGACTTTTCACGGCAGCTTGATTGGTAATATATCCATGATGAAAGATCAACAGGAAAATGGATTAGCAAAGAGTGAGGTATCCGTACAATAAGATAGCAAACACCAATATAAAAGAATGAACTTCTGATGCAGCACAGTTAATCTCACAAACTGAGAGGAAGACAGTGATACAATAGACTAGATACTGTATAATTCCATTTCTAAAAAATTCAAGTACAGGTAAGTTGGGGCGCACAGTAGGATGGGGTAGACTGGAATGGTGCAGAGAAACTTCCAGGGTGATGTCAACGATTATGGATTAAATTGTGTTCCCCTTTTCCACACACCCATTCCCCCAGATATGTGTATACTTTTCTGGGTCATGATTCTCAGTGGTTTGGCAGCTATTTGATAGTGTGATCTGATGTGATAAACCAAAGAGAGGATTAAAGGTGAGATGTAACACCCTTAACCTGGCCGCAGCTCTGGTTCCACAGAAGAGAAGCATCCCAGCGGGGTGGCCGTTGACATCTTTTATCATACAGTAGATTAAAACAAGAGAGAGATAAGCAGAGATCAGAGAAACCCACTACCACCAGAGGGAAAGAAGCCTGGAAATCAGGTGTGTTCTTTGGATCTGGGATTCAGGCATTGCATAGTTCCTGGATCCAGGAGAAAAGACATGTGGAGATCTCCAAGGCTTCCAGGGACCACAGATGCTGAAAGGAAATAAGAACCTTCGCCTAGAGAGAGATCCAAGTTGGCACTCTGAATTTGAACTTTTGTCTTTATGAACTATGACAGAATAAATTTCTGTTTGTTAAAGCTACATAGTGTTATAGGAACAGTAGGTAATGAAGACAAAAATATTCAACTTTTTACATTTCTAGTTGGCCACACAGATATATACTTGCAAATTTGTCAAATCTCACCAAACTGTATGCTTTAGAACTGTGTTTGAAAGATGTGAACTCTATGGTCTATTTTTTTTAAGTTGTAACTGTATTTTTCATCACAGAATCAGCCATAGGACATTTTAAAGGTTTAAAGAAGTATAGACCATGTAGATACTATATTACTGAAATTATATAGAAGGAAAATTTCTTCTAGAGACAACTGCCATAACCCATTTTTTATTCTACTCATTTTTAGTATTTTTCTACATGTATATTGTTTTCTTTATGGCATCACAGACTATTAAAGACAATAATACTTCCAGTTACAGAGTTAGATATAGAGGCCCTGATGGACAGGAACAAATTGAAATAGTCTCAGGCCAAATCAGGTAGTGTGGCGTCACCTAATCTGGTGTCAATTTGAGGATTAAGAGTGCAGGGGTGGGGGCTGAGCCCCGGTGGCGTAGTGGTTGTGCGCGGGACTGCGGCCCACTGGGATGGAGGTTCAATTCCAGCAGTGGGGCTGGGCCTCCTACTTCCACCACCGGAGAGCAGTGATGCCCCCCCCCCAAAAAAAAAAGAGTGCAGGGGTGGAATCTATCCTGTCACTCTGAAGATAGCCAATGAGACCTCTGTGTGGGCATGTCCTTCTGAGAATCTGGGAAATGTGGCAATTTATTCTTGGACGCAGGAGACACTCTCTCTGCTCACTCTCTGGGAGACATTGCAGCTGGCGAGACACATGGCAGCATGCTGATAGACCCTGAGCCCTGGAAACTGGAGGAGCACTGAGATGCTTCTACCACCGCTAGATACACTAGACTCTGCACGCACTAGTCTGTTATTCTCCTGGTGTCATTCCATGTGCTTTGTGAGTCTGAAGAGGACTTATGGATTGTTATTGGACATATGGGCTACTATCAGACTTAGGACCTTGACTGCACTGGGCCGGGATGTTTCCTTAGTGCTCAGTTGTATATAAAACACTTTCTTATACACATGAATGTTTATGAATTTGTTTCTCTAGTCTCCCCAGCCTGACACAGGTGGCATCAGTCTTCCAACTCCACCCCCTTTCTTCTCTTCTAGCTGTAACTTGGAGGCCCTGGGGGCGGGTACCAAAAATTAAAGCAGTAGATTCTACAGGAAATGTTACAGGTTCAAGTCCACCTAAGGTGACCAGATGTCCCGCTTTCTAACAATTTAACAACAACCCATGGCATTTTAAAATTAAAATAAATATGTTACAACCCTATTTTGCCATCTATGAACATTTTTGTTGCTCTGTATAGACCAAATTTTTAATCATGAACCCCCACCTCCACCCCCTAGTCAATGAAGTCCTGCTTAAACTCTGGTCACTTTAGAGACAACTCATAAGAAAACTCTGATAATATAATTCCAACAAACAAACAACAACCAAAATTACAGCCATTGCAAGCCTCGTGGAACAGATTTCTAGTACACATCTGGGGTCACCACACGTAGGAATTGACTCAAGGGCAACTGGTGGCAGGTAGAAGATATTGCAAAGTTGTATGTGAACTTGGTGCCTCTTCCCTCAACTTTCTCCTAAGTCTTTTCTTCTGAGTACTGAGGCTTTGGTTCTCCACTCTTGCGATCCCTAGCCAATACAGCTGGTAACACAAACCACGTGCTAAGCTCTGATTCTCTACCAGACCTTTCCACCGCTCTGTCTTACATCTAAGGAAATCAGAGCTCAGAAAGGAAAACTCACTGGTCCAAATTCACAAAGGTCAGCAGATAGCAAGACCTGCTAGCTCTATCTTCCAGGCACACGTCTATTTCTCTCTTGTCATCTTTTATGACCACTGTACTCTCAGCGCTACCCAGGAACCATAGTCTTCCCTCCCCCTGCCTCCCCAATAATACCATCCATAAATATTTGTTCACTTTTATTTGAGACGGATGTATTTATTTAAGAACCAGAGTCCCCGAAGATCAGAAGTGAAGCAGAAAAACAATCAAGAGAAACTTTGCTCCGCTCCCTGGGTCTTGTAGAATTTATTTTTCCCACTGACCTGGAAAACTTGTTAGCTTTGAAAATTCTACGCCGGCCCTTAAGGACCATAGTGATGACTCCAGGTTGCTAAAGAGATCATGATCTGCATTCCAAGAAGGAAAAACAGCTGCTTGTGGCTGATTGCTAATGGTTGAGTTCTGGACAATCGTTATTTTAATCAATTTCCCTTTGTTAAAAGGACAACAGCCTTCTAAACATCAAGGGAAATTAAACACATAAATCATTTTATCACTTCTCCCCTTCAACCCCTCAAAACACACATGACACCTTAGAGAACTACATCAATAATTAGCCCAAAGAGGAAGAGATGATCTCCATTCATCTGATTCAAAGGCAAACATCCTACAATGCACCTCCCATTTTCTACTTCTGTTATCAGCTTCTCATAGTACATGACTAAACTCACCAGGATTCCTATTAAAGAGATTTAAATAGCACGCTCCTTATCAGATTTAATTACATTCTTCCTTATTCTTACACAAGCCTTTGTCATTTTTGAACAGCCTCCAGCCAAAGTAGATCTCTAAATGTTGGAAACTGCATGCTAGGGCCGAATGGAAAGAAATCTGGTTTTAGAAGAGTGCATGGCTCCTGGGACCATAGAATCTCCATCTTTTTTTTTTATTCCAGAAGCATGCATTTGATTCTTTCTGAAAATCAGTAAAACTGACCAGATCTGCTGCTGGGGAGTGAACCCCTTATAGGGTCACCTCTATAGGGCTTATTGGACAGACAATCTTTATGGGATCAGGTAGCCTCATCTTTCGCCCTCAGATTGGTTGGTAGGTTTGAACTGTCAACCTCATGTTTAGCACTCCAACACTAGCGGGGCAGTGCCACCTGGGATCCTTGAAGGCAAGTTGAAAAATCAAACTCACTGCCATTGAGTCCATTCCTACCTCCAGCAACACTCTAGGACAGAGTCAGCCCTCTCCCAGGTTTCCAAGACTCAGCTTTCAGAGGAGTAGAAAGCCTCATCTTTCTCCTATGTAGTGCTGGTGGCTTTGAACTGCTGATCTTGAGGTGAGCAGCCCAATGCTAATACACTATGCCACTGAGGCAAGTTGAAAATACATTAATGCACTCTACTTTGATAAGACTGCAGACCTGCTCAGGTTTGTGCTTGCTTTGTCATAAGATCTTCATGTTACTTTTACTACCAGGATGCCACCTCTACACTCTTTCGTCTTCTCCTTCCTACCTTTTCTCAGAGCTTACTTCTATTTCTCTTTTGTTCATATGCCTCCAGACCTTTTTGCAATTCACTGCTTATAGTTGCAGACATATGATATTTTAATAACTGTCTTCACCTGGACACTATCACCCAACAAGTGTTGCTCTGAAAATCACTGTCTTCACACAACAGCCTCTCTTGGCATACCAAGATTTACATGACAATATGTGTAGGTCTATCTCACTTCATCCTGCTGCAGAGTTGGCCATAGTATGGATAGCATATACTTTCTTTGGTGATGTGTGTTTCATCAGTGCTGTACTGCACATTGGCTGAAAAATCCCTTCCCTACAACCCTTTTGTGGTGTGATATCAAATTGTCTATAGATGGGCTTTGAGTCTCCACTCCAAACCTCATTGTTCAGCAGAATATAGTTGTTTGGAATATTTTGAAACCTGATACCTGATCCCGACAATAGCTCATGATCACACAGGTTGGAGTGCTTTTTCCATGTGGGCTTATTTGCTTCCCTGTTGGATGACTGCTTGTTTAACTTCAAGCCTTTGAGACCCCAAGCATTATATCTTTTGATAGCCGGGCACTATCTGTTCTCTTCACCACCTTTGCTTATGCATCTATTTTGTCTTTAGCAATTGTGTTGGGAAGGTGAGCATCAAAGAGTCCCGGATTATTAAAACAAAGTGTTCTGTGTTAAGGGAGGCCTTGAGTAGAGGTCTAGGGAGAGAACTCTTACTGAGTTCTTCTGTTCACTTGTTTACTGCCCTAAATATTTGAGCATTCCTATAAACCAGGTACTGTTCTAGGCACTTGTGAAAATAACAGTGGATAAAGTAAAGTTGCATGCACAACTCCTACAAACACCATTCTCTTTATGTTATATATAAACAGTACCTTCTGGAGCTGTGTAATATTATGGCACTGATCCAAGGGCCTGCACACACTAGTGGAGAAGATAGATGATAAATGAGTAGACAAATAAGTACAGAATGTCACTGCAGGTGCCACGCAGTGCCACGAAAAAGAAAGGCACTGAGGTAAGAGGACTAGGGAGTCTCTAGGGAGTACAAATGGTTAGTGTACTCAGCAGATAGGTTGGAGGTGGGAGTCCACCCAGCCATGACTCAGAAGTAGGACCTGGCTAACTGAAAACCATATGGCCACCATGAGGCAGAATAACCTTGATGGTAATTGGTAAGGGGAATAGAGGGAGGATCTGCCTATTATCTGAACTATCAAAAACGGAGTGAAGGGTGGAGCATGAAGCACTATCAAAAGTGAGGAATGGCAGGCTGAGCCCTGGTGGTATAGTGGTTGTGTGCGGGACTGCAGCCCAAAGGGTTGACGGTTCAAATCCAGCAGCAGCTCTCCAGGCGCAAGGCTGGGCTTCCTACTCCCACCAGGGCAGTGATACCACACACAAAAGAAGTGAGGAATGGCTATGTTTTCAAATTATGTCTTGTATTGCTTAGGTGGACACAGGCTCTTCTGATGCCTAGGAACACTAGTTATAAGTAGAGCTTTGTTTCTACAATGTTGTTGCGATAGGCATCACTTATGGAGTTTTAGAACACCTGGAAGCAGCAGAGATTCTAATTTAATTGATCTGAAGTGTCACCTGGGCATCAGGGATTTTCAGACAAGCTCCTCTTCTCATTTTCCAAAGGTTCTTGGAAACAGAGATGAGGGACTGGTTCATCCCTTGAGGCCTAGTGTTCTCTTGGGTTTTCCCTCTTGCCGCCTATGAGCATAAGCAGTGTCATGGATGGTTTGTAGAACATGTTGATGTGCCCTCACTGTGAAACCTGACTCTGTGCTCATCAACTGGCTAGGTCACTGGATACTTGACAAGCTGCTGGGCTAGAGTAGACACCTCCCACAAGTTCTATTTGCAGGTGGCAAAGTTCCCCTCTTCCTGTCTAACTGGCATCCTGGCCATCTGCTTATCTGCGGGA
This sequence comes from Nesogale talazaci, assembly GCA_004026705.1. Classification (NCBI taxonomy): domain Eukaryota; kingdom Metazoa; phylum Chordata; class Mammalia; order Afrosoricida; family Tenrecidae; genus Nesogale; species Nesogale talazaci. The sequence goes on along the minus strand of PVJH01027562.1, from coordinate 2,692 downwards.
CTGACATGTTTTCCTCCTCTGTTGTGACTCCATCTTTTTCTGAGCAGAGAATCCTACAATGTTTTTCATAGTCACCTTTTCTTCAGTATACGGATACTTGAAGATTAAGAGCTGGTTCTGCCACTTCATGCCAAGTAATGTTTTTGAAAAGCTACTCACCCCATCTCCCATACAATGGGAATAATGTCGACTTGGAGTAATGTCTACCACAAAGGTTTAAACAGGATAAACCAAAAGCAAACTCACTGCCAACTCATAGCAATTCTATAAATCAGGATAGAACGACCTATCTGATATTCTGAGACGGTAACTGTTGACGGGAGCAGAAAGCCTCGCTTTATCTCACAGAGCAACTGGTGGTTTCGAACCGATAACCTCGTGAGGGGCCCGATTCATAACCAGTACACCATCAGGACTTCCTTTTAAACAAACTAGCACACGCAAATCATGGAACAGAGAACCTGTCACATAGGAAACACTTCCTAATATCATTAATATTAATAAATATGTGATCTCTTTCTCCACACTAACTTTGAAACAATTTGGAGCTGTAAACTGAAAATTTACTGAGAGATCTTGGGATTGCTTGTTTCTGTAGCAACAGTTGAAGTGAAATTTTATTTCTGAGAGAATGGACACGTAAGTACTTAATAATCAGACTGAACTGTTTTGCATCTTTGTTTTTAAAATTTATTCTATGTCCCTGGCCAGTTGTATGACTGTGGGAGAGGTATTTAACATCTGAGAGCTTCAGTTTCTCTTAGAACAGGGATGATGCCACTAACATCACAGAAGAACTGACAAGCAGCCTGCCCCTTTTAAGTGAGGATGGCAAGATTTGATCTCATCTACTTAGGACCTGCCATCAGGAGGAATCAGTCGCTGGAGAGAAAGACATCGTGTTCGGTAAAGTAAAGGATCAGCCCAAAAGAGGAAGACCCTTAACATAATGAATTGACACAGAGTGGTTTCAACAATGGGCTCGACCATAGCAATGATTTGGAGAATGGCAGAACTGGACCCTCTTTGGTTCTGTTGCACAAAGAATTGCTGCGAGCCAGAATGGAGTCAAGGATTGTTTAACATCACATCACAGGATGTCATGAGGCTAATAGACTGAGATGATGTTTGCTAGCCCAGCACGATCAGAGAAAGTTGAAATATGTGTCCTCTTTTCTTCTCCGCTTTTATTCCCCCTGGAGTTACAATGGGTCTAAAAGTCTGAGAAGGCATTTCCGGCAAAGGGGTGTAAAATAGCATCTACACCAGGCAGGATGCGACTTCCCCAAATCAAGTCAGCACTCGTGGAATCCCAGTCTTCTCTGAAAACATCCTTGTTTTGATCCTTTGAGTGATCTGCTCATTTCCCATAGGACTTACTATTAGGAAGATGTTTCCGGTTGTCCAGGCCATGAGAGGATGGAGAGGAGGGGATTCTGTTCCCAGTGGGCTGGGCTGTGGCAGAGGAGAAACCTAGCCATGGGGATGACAGCCTGAGAGGCTCTACAGGAAACTGAAACCCAGCTTTCCCATCAGAAAAATCTCCTCACACTGCACATGGCATCTGTATGACTACATATATGCATTCAGAGCACCAGTCAGGCACCGACAAGAGAGGTCGGTCAATTCACTATCACAACAGAAAGCCATCTATGCAAATGGAGAAGAGTTTGGGAAGTGAAAGTCCAGGAAAGGGAGTTGGAAAATCAGAGAAAAAAAATCTTAAACCAGCCAAGCACTTCAGTGGGAGGCAAAGCAGGGCTTGCAAGATGAGTTAGTTAAGAGACCATAGAACCCAAGGAAGGCCGTTACCTCTAACAGGTGTGACCAGTAACAGGTGTTGCCTCTAATGGCTGCAGCTTCTAAGAGCCACTGCCTCTGTGAGATCGTAGCTGGGCCAGAGGTTGGGAAGAAGAGCTGGGAACCGAGCAGGGTAGAGATGGGACAAGCAGAACCCACCAGAACCTCTTTACCTGTCACCATGATAGCTTCAAGAAGAAACAAAAAATGCCAGCTGGCATACTTCTAGGAGCCTTAATGGCTGCTACCCGCAAAGTCAGCAATTGGAAACTGCTAGCCACTCTGCAAGAGAAATGCAGGGCTTTCTGCTCCTGTAAGGGGTTAAAATAAACCAAATTCACTGCCACTGAGCAGTGATGGTGCTGTGCGTTCCCCAGCATCTTGATTATTTACAGGAGCGGAACGCCTCATCTTTCTCCCAAATAAGAGTTAATCTTGTAAACCCACAGGGGCAGTTCTCCCCTGTCCTATGACATAACTGTGAGTCAGTTTCCATGCCATGGCTGTGAGTTTGCTTTGGATTTTGACCTTCTTATAAACTTCTTTTTTGGCCAACACTTACCCAGTGCTGTACATAGAAGGGGACTCTGAGAGATGGTCCAGCATAGTCAAGTTGATACAGTACAAGAGCAGCATGCATGTTGTATGTATTGAATTACCAAAATCTCTTGTGGGTGAATGTTTGCTGAAATAAACTCAAATAACTTTTTACAATATACAAAGGGAATAGATCCTTCTGTTTTCCCTTTGGAAAAGTGTTTTAAAGTCTGTTATTTTTAAAAGGTCTAGGCAATAGACATCAAATGGGGTGGAAAAAAACAAAACAAAACAAACATATATCATTGTGTGCACACATCCCCAATGTACCAATTGAGGACATGTAAGAGCATGA
>PVJH01027561.1:0-28504 GCA_004026705.1 Nesogale talazaci | reverse complement strand
GATGTATGAGCACCCAATAAAATGATTAAAAAATATTTTAAAGATTTTAAATCTAAAATACAAGAACATGGAACTTTTTAGTAACTTTTTTAAGGTAAGACATTATTATGCTAAGTTTGGTGGGGTGATTTAGGAATATGGGATTTTAAGAAATCATAAATATAACTCTCTTTGGTGGTTACAGACCTTAATCTTTCCTGACTCTTCTGCCCTTCTGCCCTCTTGGCACTTCTTTCTAGGCTGTACTCCGAGCCTCTCTCAGTAAGAAAGCATAATGTCTAGCTGCTCCTCCCCTTCTCACCTTACATGCTCTTTTTCCACTCACACCACAGAGGCAAGAGCAATAGTGAATTTTACAAGTGAACCAAGATTTACAACCATTCCTCTTCCATGTCTTCTAAAAAGAGTCATTTTCCAAAAAGGATACATAAAGATGTTCAACATTGTTAGGAAAGTATAAATTAAAGCAATGAGGAGATATCACTTTATATCTATTAGAATGGTTAAAATTTAAAAGACTGGAGAAGAGGAGGAGCAAATGCAAGTCTTTACACACCTAGTGGAAGGGCAAAACAATACAATCACACTGGAAAATTGCTTAACCGTTTCTTAAAGTGGTAAACATATACCTACTACCAGCCTAACTAGTCTACTCTTAGGTATTTATTCAAGAGGAATGAAAGCATATGCCCAGAGAAAAATAGCTACATGATGATAACAGCCCCAATCAGGAAACAATCCAAATGTCCAATATAGATAAACAAATGTTTGGCATACCTACTCAATGAAATTCTTCTCAGCACCAAAAGAGAACTTAAATGAACTATACAAAGTAGGAAAGGGAGGATGGGGAGAAAAAGGAGTAGGGGAAGCACATACTGTGAAATCCACTGCAATCAACTGAACTCTGGCTTATAGCAAACCTCTAGGGCAGAGCAGAACTGTTCCTCAGGGTTTCCTCAGGGTAATTCTTTATGGAAGAATCAGACATCCTCGGCTTTCTCCCTTGGAGCAGCTGAGAGATATGAATTTGAACCGCCAACCCTGTGATTAGCAGCCCAATGCTTAACCCACAGCACCATCAGGGCTGTCATAGAAAATGGAACTAAGATGATTAAAATGATAATGGAATTTTCCCAAACTCTTTTAAGCATCACTGTGTAATTCCATATGTGTGGGTGAGTGTGTCTGTGTGAGTGTATAATTTTACAAAATGAAAACTAACCTACATTAACAGAAAGCAGATCAGTGGCTACCAAGGGATGTCAGGGCAAAGACCACTTAAAAACAGGGGAGGTAGAGGAGCTGGATTACAGGAGGGCATGAGGAAATGTTTTAGGGTGATAGAGATAATATCTTGATTTTGGTGACTATTTCATAATAAATGCCAAATTTATCTAAGTGCCTACATTGACTATGTGCAGTTTTCTTTTGTGTGCAGTTTGTGATATGCCAAGCTACCTCAATAAGGTTGGTTTTAAAAAGAACAGTGCTGAGACAAGTAATGAAATTTGACTATGGGCTGTACATTAGAGGATAACCTATCGATGTTAACGTTAGAAAAGAAGAAGGTGGCCACCTAGAACCCATCACCTAGAGATACCATGGAGTGGGGATTTCTCTCACACTCAGGCTGGGACAGACTACGAGACAGTGGGAGCAACGTCAGTCAGGAAGCCCCATTGCTATCCTGTTTGAGAAGATTAAAAAATACACTTGCCCTTTTCATCAAAGAAATCTTTCTTAAGCACTATTTCCAACGTGCATGCCTTCCTGTCCCCTTTCATGTCTAAATCTGTTTGCATTGCATCATCCTTTGGGGATAAACAGTTCCAGTCTCGATGTAGCTCTGTGGGCGAGGGCAGGGTCTACAGCTATAATATAACGACCGAGAGGGTTTGCCTGGCCATTGGCAGGATCCCACTTCTTGACTTCTGTGAGTTCTTCCTAAGCAGGCACTGACCCCCTCAGCTTCAGCATTAGGGGCCTCCTCCCCAAGACTCCTTCCTGCTTTCTGAGTTTCACTCTAGACCAGGGGTCCTCAAACTTTTTAAACAGGGGGCCAGTTCACTGTCCCTCAGACCATTGGAGGGCCAGACTATAGTTAAAAAAAAAAAAAAAGGCTGAGCCCCGGTGGCATAGTGGTTGTGCGCGGGACTGCGGCCCACTGGGATGGAGGTTCTATTCCGGCTCCATGGAGCAAAGGCTGGGCCTCCTACTCCCACCACCTGAGGGCAGTGATACCTAAAAAAAAAAAAATTAATTAAAAAAAAAACCTATGAACAAATATACTTCGGGCCTGGGATGAGTCGGCTGCTAAGCAGGACAGCGGCAGTGGTAAAAAAACACTTGGCGGCTAGATAGATTTCCTTGGCGGGCCGCACATGGCCTGTGGGCAGTAGTTTGAAGATCCCTGCAAACATTTTCCAAATTAGTTCCTTCCTGAAAGTACCATATCAGACTTCAGGAAGGTTGCCAGCAAAGTAGAAAAAGTAAGGATCCCTAACTGACCTCTCTTCTGAAACCACTGGAGAATAAAATCCCTCAGGGTCTTCAGCCATTGGCAAGAAAGAAACAGCAAGTAGAAATTGTTCTCTGTGTTTATGGGTATAAACTACAGGCCATCTCTCTATCCCCATCTGGTACCAAAGTAATGGCTGGCACTTAGATTAAAAATAAAACAAAAAATATGGTATTATAATTATCTTTCTAAAATTGAATTTTAAAATAATCAGGATAAATTCATCTCACTCCAAACTCTAAAAAGCCAGATGTTTATTCTGCTTTGTATCTTTAAAACATTAAGAGACTAAATATTACCCAAGAAACTTCATGTAGTGTTATTCAAGATATTTTTCTTAAAAAAAATTCCCACTGCCACCTGAAAATCTCAAGGCAGTCTTCAATTTCTTATTCTATTATCCTACATAAAGTGTAGTGGAATGGCACCATTCACAAACTCATAAAAACTTATGATACAGTTTTATACACTATAAGACACTATATATTGATGCTTTGCTTCCCTATAATATCTATCATTCTCTAAATAAAATATTCAAAATTGTGTATACAGTTCTTCACTTGGGTCAATCATGGAAAATTTTGACTCTGTGTGATCTTTCTTTCTACGCCCACCTACAATCTCATCCCACTCACCGTGGGGCTGGACTCTTCTGGGAGCAGCAGTAGTTTGCCTACAGGACAGGTAGCAGAAACTAAGGTTTCTAAATAGTTATACTTCTTAGGCACAAGTCATGCCAGATGACATGAGGATAACTTTCAGGGCAGGTAAAATGGCTCTGGAGCTCCTGTTCCTCTGGAACCCAGGGGCAGCGTTCGTGTACGTATCTCACCAGGTCTTCTGCAACCTGCAAAATTGGTCTCCTAGGCAGCTGAACAGCCTGCTTGTTCTTGAGATTGATGTTTCCTAAGAGATTTCGGTGGGGTAGACCTAGTGAAAGGAATTTTTCAAAAAAAAAAGATGAAGTCCTTCAGGTTTTAATATAATCAATATCATGTCTACACCATGGTGATTACTAAACCTCTAAATCACCATACCTTGAAAATCTTTTCTCTGTAGCTCTTACTCTGCCACTGATTTTTATCCTGCATTTTATCAATATCCTATTATCCATAAACTAAAGGCATTTCACATGCCCATCGGCTCCACCTGATTAAATAATCTCAAATGCAAACACATGAGACTATCTACTCTTACAGAATATTGTTCTGATAGTGCCACTTCATGCAATGAGGCAGGAAACAAAAATGAGAAGTATAACTATTTAGAAGGTAGAAGATGTAATTACATTATTTGGGGATTTATGCATATATATATACATATATATAACTCATTGTCACCAAGTCTATTTCAACTCACAGGTGGAATGCCATAGGACATAGTAGAACAGCCCAGTAGGGTATCTAAAGATATATGTGTCAGGTGTACAATGTAGATCTGAAACAGAACATTTATTAGTACAGAAAAAAAAAAGGAATCACGAGAAAAGCAACCAGAACTAAATAGGAAGTTCAGTTAACAAGCATTTCTATAGACCATCGATAATCAATGATGAAACATTGTTCGATTATAATCATATATAGCAGAGCAGCAGAATGAGTACTTCATCTTTATATGAAGAATTATTCTGCATATGTTCATGGGTCAAGAGACAGTTGTGTAAACAGAACAATGAAAGATCACATAGTTTAAAATAAGGAAAAGTGTTCACCAGGTTTGTATCTTCTCACCCTACTATTCATTCTGATTACTAAGCAAATAATCAGAGAAGGTGGAGTACATGAAGAAGAATGCAGCATCAGAATTAAAGGAAGGTCTGTCAACAACCTGTGGTATGCAGATGACACAACCTTGCTTGCTGAATGTGAGCTTGGAACACTTGCTGATGAAAATTGGGGCTTGGAGGCTTCAATGTGAATTACAATTCAGTGTAAGTAAAACCAAAATCCTTACAACTAGACCATCATGGTACACAGAGTAAAGATTGAAGTTGTCGAGGACTTTGTCTTGCTTGGATCCACACGAATGCTCATCCACAAAAACCTACATAAGGCAGTAAAGGGATCAGAAGAGACATTGCATTGGGTACATCAGCTGCACAAGACCTCTTTAAAATGTTGGAAAGCAAAAATATTACTTTGAGGAGTAAGGTGAGCCTGACTCCAAGTTAGGTTATTTTTCAGTCACCTCACCTGCATGTGAAAGTTAGACGTTGAATAAGGAAGACCAAAGAACCAGTGCATTTGTATTTTTAAATTAATTTATTTTTTATTTTAATAATTCATTTTACTGGCACTCTTAATATATTTGGATTATGGTGCTGGTGAAGAATGGAAAGTACCAAGGACTGCAAAGAGAACCGACAAGTCTGTCTTAGAAGAAGCATAGCCAGAATGCTCCTTAAATGCAAGGATGGCTAGACTCTGTCTCACAGATTTGGTATCAGGAGAGATCAGTCCCTGAAAAAGGGCATCAGGCTTGGTAGAGGGGCAGCTTAAAAAAAAAAAAGAAAGAAAAAGGGAAGACCCTTGATTATATGGATTGACACGTCAACAACAGCAATGAGCTCAAACATAAAAACTGTATGGATGGCACAGGACCGAACACTATTTAGTTCTGCTGTGCACAGAGCTACCATGGGGCAGAACCGACTCACTGGCATCTAACCACAACAACATATTCACTGGCCTCCTGAAAATATCTGGAGACCTTAGCCCCCTGGTCACTCTAGGTTACCCCCACCCCCTTACCCCCACCCCCTTCAAAGTGAGTACAGAGAAAGTATGACCTTTCTTTTGATAGCCTGGAGTAAATTTGAATATTTATAAAGTAACATAATGTATAATGTCTAAATAGTCAAGGAACGAAAAATATACTGACACTAGCCAACAAGTGCATTATCTAAACACAGGAGACAGAATCAAAGAGATGGCGTGCCAGCAGAACTGTTGGACTATTCCTATATTCATCGGTGGAGTTTGCTATTCTAGGTCTATACACGAGGAATACAATGACCTTGTTGCTCTCCCAAACACTCAGGTCCCTCCTTATTGTTATTTTCTCCAGAAAAGATAAACAAATTTGAGTTAGAATATTACTCACTACAGTTTCTTGGTTTGTTTGGGTTTTTTTTGTGTGTGTGGGCATCACTACCCCCTGGTGGGAGTAGGAGAACCAGCCTTGCTCCTGGAGAGCTGCTGCTGGATATGAACCACCAACCCTATAGGCCGCAGTCCCGCACTCAACCACTACGCCACCGGGGCTCAGCCTATTGAAAGTTTCTTAAGACTTGTTGAGGCCCAAAAACATCAAATTCATATCATGACTCCTAGGAGAAACCATCCCTAAACAAATTCATAAACAAGATCATCTGCCCTTTGGCTTTTTTGGCAAACCTTGCAACAACATTTCCTGATGGGGCTACCGCAGTTCAGAACTAGCAATGCCCTAGGCCACCTCCTCTGAAGCCTTTCTCTGGGCCTCTTTCCACCATATACTCATTCTAACCACCTCTTCTTTCTAACAACACTCTAGCCTCATTTACCTGCCAGGGTGGTTACCTCATCCAGAGGAAACTAGGCTCATACCCAGACCTGGGGATGTGCAGGCTACATTAGGGTGGGCCAGCATTAATTATAGTGATAGTATTCCCATGGCCACATCATTGGTTTAGGCTAGACATAGGACACAATTATGATGTTGGAGAAGTGAGAAATTACTTATAGGTTATTTTCCAGAAGCTAAAAAGATAATACTGAAAAAAAGATGGGGGGGAGGGAATAATACAAGACCAGAACAGTTGTTTTTGTGTGTGTCTCTGAACAGAGGTATTCCAAAAAAAAGGGTTGTCTTCTCCTATCTTGCATACATGAGGGAAAAGCCAAAGGGATCTCTAACACCAAGCCAGAGTCTTCAAGTCACTGAGCTGCTATATCAAGCAATTCTAAAAACATCCACTTCCAGGCCTTTTGTTATGTGGAATCATAAATGTCCCGAGATTTTAAGCTGCTTCCACTTGAATTTTCTATCCCTTGCAACAAAAAACTTACAGATGATGCCCCACCTGGCTGTCCAGTTAGAACTTGGCTCTTGATTTAGAACCTCTGACAATGGACATAAAAGACAAAAATAACCAATCTGTACAAAAGGAAAACCTTTCATGTATGGCCAAGCTGGTTCTTTACAGAGAGGAGTTACTAGTGAGCATCTGGAAACTATTCTGTCTTTGTAGAAATTTTCTTTCATCTCCTTATTTGTTGAGATGAACATTTCCCACACAAGTCTGACATATCTATTCACTATAGAGCTGTAATGTTGTAGTTACAACTGCAAACTCAAACTCACTGCCATGAAGTCGATGTCAACCTACAACAACCCTTTAGAACAAGGTATAAATGTCCCTGTGGGTTTCCAAGACTGTAACTCTTTATGGGAATAGAAAATCTCTTCTTTCTCCCTCCCACAGAGGGTCCGGTGGTTTATGAACTGCTGACCTTTCGGTTAGCAGCCATTGACAATAACTAACCATTGTGCCACTAGGGGTCCTTAGAAATCTTACTAACTTAAAAATGGCAATAATCAAATCCTAATCTAGCTCTCCGTTGAGATACAATTTAAATCAAGGAATCTAGTCCATAGATAAAGATGAATTTCCTAAGAGAAAAGATTATACAGAAGAGATTCTTCAGGGACAATGTCTTTAAAGATGAAAGTTTTTAAAAAGATGTAATTCATATAGCTGTGAAGTCTTATGGCCTCTATTTGGATTATGATAGGGCCCATGGGCCCATGATCTAAAGGTGAGGTAACCAAGGGGCACCCTAGTGAGGCCAACTGAGGCAGCCTACTTTGAGTTGACCAGACCCAACCAGATGAAGAGAAGATTCTTGAGCCTATGGACTGGAACATCTTGCTGCTAACTTTATAAACAGCTTGTCCTGATTTTACTTTGCTTATGGATATGAACTTCACAAAGTTCCAACTGGAATGAAGATTCTTCATGTCAAAGAACATGCTGGTCTCCTCAGAGTACTGGGTTGATATAAGTGGACAGCACAGAAACTGGATGCCCAAAATTGGGAGAATAGAGGCATGGCTTACAAACTTTCAGAGGAGGGGAATATATTCATAGGATTATGGTGTAGGTGTTACTTAACTGCAATTACTATTCTATAATATTGTTGTGTTGTTCACTTATAGAATATTATATTTAAATGAGGCTCTGATACATATTGAACTGTATGCATTTTAGCTTTATCCTATTAGATACAGATGATTTTATTATTGTTCTGTTTAAAAACTATATATGACTAAAAGGTTGTGTAAAGATGGCAAGGTGACAGGGGGTGGTCTGTGGCAGTTACATAATCTCCTGACAACTTAAGCGAAGAAGTGGAGTCTAGTCTGTCAATCATGTTATAGCCAATCATGCTTCTGTGTGGGCATGGCTTATCCCTGAGGATTCTGGGAACTCCTGTCTTCCTCCCTGGAGTCAGGAAACACACACACACACCCCTCTGCTTCACATTCCTGATAACAAACCAGATGGAGGTGCAATGATGGAGTCAGAGCTCTGGAGCTGGAGGAACCACGTGGAAACCCACACAAGCACTGAGATGCTTCCACCGCCACTGGATCCCCAAAACTCTTCCCCCACTGTGATCTTCCTGCATTTAGCATCATTGTATGTGTAGCATAAGTCTAAAGAGGAATTTAGAGACCGATATCAGACATATGGGCTAATATCAGATTTATGGACTTGGTCTGGATTGGGATATTTTCTCATTATACAATTGTTCTTTTATATAAAATTCTTTCTTATACACATGAGTATCTATAAATTGGTTTCACTAGTCAACCTGGACTAACACATGCATTACATACCCTACACACTCTCCTGCATACTTTAAATTCTCTCCTAAATTCTCTCCCCAAACTCACGGCCATTGAGTTGATTCCTTCTCATAGCAACCCTGTAAGAAAGACTAGAACGACTTTGAAACTGTAAATCCTTACAGGAGTAAGACACCTCATCTTTCTCCGACAGATCTCTCCATTGCTTATAATGTCTAATAAGAGAGAGTTTCAAAAAGCTGACGAGGAAATCCCATTATCTTTCAATTCTATTTTTCCAAAAACATTTTTGAAGCCCGCACTACAATGTAAGTGCTATGTAAATAGCTACTTACATTCCTTCATAGCTCTGGGAGTATTGCTTTGATCCAGGTGTGATCTTAACTTTCAGAAAGTTAAGATGGCCACACTGGGTCAGGCCAGCTAATTCACCCCAATGTCTCTTCTCTTGCCATTTGTTCTGCTGCTTGTAGTCAGTATTCAACTCACTGCTCTATCCCTTTTCTCTGGAGGTTCCAGGATTATCACTTGCACATATTTCATTTAGTTTCTGCATTCTTCTTGTAAAGGCTTAGTACAGTAGCATATTTACCCAATCTATCATCTTGTTCTGGAAAGATGGTTTCTCAGCTGGGCACGGTAATTTTGGTGGACAATTTCTTAAAATTTCTTTTGGAACATTATGCTCTTCTGATAGGTTTTGTGTCGATTTGGCTAGGTCCAGGATGCTCAGTGGTTTGACAGTAAAGGCCTAGTAACCCCTAATGATGTTATATAACACAATGCTATCAACTTGATAATGAGATCTCTGTGGAATTCTCCAAGCTTCTTAGTTTTGCAGGTTCATATCCTTTATTAAATTGGGAAATATTTTGTATTTCTCCATATATATTTTTTCTATGTTTGTCTCTGACTTGACCCCCTGGAATTCTCATTTTTGTATATTAGCTTTATTATTGTTACCGTATAATCCTGGTGAACTGTGCCCAGCCTTCTTGGACATTTTTTTCTTGATGCTTTTTAGTATCACTACTTTTATCTGTCTAGTCCTTCAATTTGTTGAATCTTCCGTCAGCCCCGAAGAAATCTGTTGGTAAGAACATCTTTTGTGTTTATTTCAACTGCCCCTTTCAGATCCTCATAGTGTTAACATTCTTTTCTTTATTTCTTTAAGCTCTTTGTGTACGTTTTCCCTTGTTTTAAAATTATACTTAATGTTGTCTCATTATAGTCCTGTTATTCCCCCTCTCCCCACAATCATTTGCTTACCCCTAGATGTACTTTCATTCCTTTGTCATATTCACCTGGATGGACCAATGCTTCTTTATTTTTGTGTGTACCCTTTGATTTATTTGGGGGGAGGGGGAGTATTGGTTGGGCATTGGACTCTTTGAGGGTATTAGCTTTCTAAATCTTTTCTGGTATTTGGTGTTTTCGCCTGCAATACTTTATGCAAGAAACTCTTAAGTAGACAGAGCCTTATGACTCATCATTTTATCTCCTTTTTTCTGATATAATAGATCCTTCTCCCTCGAGTTTTTATTGGGACTCAGAAGTTTCAGATCCTCTTTGCCTAGTTTCAATCTCTTCCAAACGTACCAGAGATATGCTGTGTGCATTGTGTCCAGTAGTGGGCATCACCACTCAGACAAGATATCACATGCTAATGAGTTTGCTCACCGGTTGAAGCAGTTACCCATCTCTGATTATTATTTCCTTACCTTCTCTGTTTCTCCAGTCAAGTTATTCATTGAACGTCCCCATCCAATAAACCCCTTTGGGGGCTGGGTGTTACCCCCTGATTTTGCCAGACGTTTCCTTTCTTATTCAATGGGAACCTTGTATATCTGAGCTGGCATTCAAGGGATGCACAGCCAGAATTTCCTGTTTCAGGAGGAGGGGCTGGCACTCCTTAGAAGGACCTCTCAAGAAAGCCTTACTGGTTTCAGAGCCTTCCTGGCCCTGTTGGGTTGACGCTGAGTCTTTTGTAGGAAGTCCTATCAGTCCAAAAGCCAATAGTTACTGGTTGGAAAGGGGTAGTCACACTTCAACCAAACCCCCAGGGAGTCTGTCTTGCTGCAATCATAATCATGGTTTGTTGCTTTTGGGTTTAAACTCCACTAAGATGCCTGCTTCCTCATTCATTAATCATCAGTGCCTACTGTAAGGGCACACAGTCCCAAATGGATCAGTTCTGTTGTTTTCAGAGGCCTGTGCTCTGAGCTCTGGGGGGTGGGGTAGAATGTTGACGATGAAACCGTAGGAGGACTTCCTACTGCAATTCACAGGAGGTTTGCTGTGTTTGGGTTGAGGGGGTGAGAGCCAGCACACCCAAACAGATCCCTGCCCCACCCAGATCTGCCTTGTTGGTTTTAGAGCTGACGTTTGGGGTTCTTTTTTAAAAAATACAAGCAGGGGGTGTAGTAGTTTGGGAAACAGGCTATTTTGGGGGGGAATCACTCCCCAGTTCATAGTAACCAGAGGCTCAAGGGCCTGTGGAAAGATTAGTGACTTTGAGAGAGATTTTCCTACTAGATAAGATGTGTTGATTCCTGCCTCTCTGCTTCCCAATTCAGGATCCCTCAAAGCTGAGTAATGCTTCCTTGTATTTCTTGTTGTATTAGTGGGGGGTAATCAGAATAATGGCTTGTTTATACCATCATCTTCCTACATGGCATGATTTAAATAAAGAAAAGTATCATTTTCCTTTTTGTAGTTACATTGTTGGCAAGTGCTGTCTAGTCAATTTCAACTCCCAGCAAGTTGATCCAACAAAGAGGTACCTGATAAGATTTTGTAGGCCATAAAATTTGGGAGAGCAGATTGTTAAATCTTTTGTCCCAAGATGCTTTTTTGTGGATTAAAATTATCAGCTTTTCAATTAAGAACTGAGTGCTTAAGTGTTGTGCCACTAGAGCTCCTAAATGGAACCATGGTACCTTTGCTGTTTTGTTGTTGTTGTTATTGCTGTTGCTTGGTTTTTTTTTTTTGGGGGGGGGGGCATCACTGCCCTCTGGTGGTGGTAGTAGGAGGCCCAGCCTTTGCTCCTGTAGAGCTGCTGCTGGATTTGAACCTCCATCCCAGAGGGCCGCAGTCCCGCGCACAACCACTACGCCACCGGGGCTCAGCCCCACCTTTGCTGTTTTTAATAAGCAGTTACAGGCCTCCTTTGAAAAGTATAAGGTATTTTCAGTAAATACTTACATAAATAAAAATCAAAACGTCTGGTGTCCTTTGAATAAATTGAAGTCTGTGCTACAGAACGTTGTGCTTTCAAAATGAAGCTATCATACCTTTCATCTGAAAAATGACTATAAGACTCGATCACTTGATCTCTCTGGAAATAATTAGCCCTTTTTAAAAAATTGTCCTTTCAGTTTGCTGAGAGCATGGTCCAATTAATGGAACCTTGGTCACTTACAACTGTTCCAGAATACAGGAGGTCCATTGACACTGTAGGGTAAGCATTGGTTAGACAGTTAAGCTCAAGGTTGGTAGTTCAAACCCACCACTTGATCTGAGAGAGAAAGAAGAGGCTCTCGGCTTCTGTCAATATTTACAGAGCTGGAAATTCTGTACGGGGTTGCTATTAGTTGGAAGTGACTCAATGGCAGTTTTGCCTTAGTAGCTCCGTCCTATTGAAAGTCACTATGACTTAAGAGTCAACTGGATGCCCGTTGGATTTTAGCAGTTCGGTAATTGTTAAGAATGAGGATTACCTAGAAGAAATACAATTTCCTGTCTGTGACTTGGCACTGGGTTCTGGAAGGTAAGTTCAAGGAAACTGCATATGATCATACTTGGATATACAATATATAGTAAAATCGGGTAGATAGTACTTTGTACTAATGTGTGCAAAAGAAATGCTCTCCCCCAAACCTAGACATCTGTGAGTCTACAATCACTTGGAGAGAATGCTTTTTTCATTTTTATATAAAATTTAAAGGCACCAAAGCACTATCGGATGTTTTTTGAGGTCCACAGTTTTTACCACACCATCCATCATTACCATGCTCCTTGTTCTGCTTGTAACTGTGCGAGCAGTTGACAGATGATCTAACTACATGTCTTATCTGCTAAACCAAAGACCAGTTCCCCATTGCACAGCATGCCAGAAAACCTTGCGAGTTCCTTTGAGAAATGAACACTTAATCTGAATTTGCTTTTCAACATTCATAGACCAGGTTTTGATCATTGCAAATATGAGTAGGGTTTTAATGCCTTATAAAAGTCAATTTTAACTATTTCCTATTGTGTTTTTAGTAGGATAGTAATGTACTCAGCACTACTGTTGGTCAGTAAAGTTTTTAAATATAAAAATTCCACTTAAAAAATTCTCTTAGTTTTAGAATTGCCATAGGACAGAAGCAGTAGTTTTCTGATAAATACATACCATTACAAACATCTTAACAAATGCTTTCATTTTTGTTTTGATTAAAGAAATTAATTTCCAGTTAAATTTGCGACTAAATCTTCTCTGGGCAAATAAATGCCTTACTGGGGAACAGTTCAATTTTTTATGGAAATTATGACATACTAGGATTGTTGATCAAACTGTTTCCCTTTTTTTACCCTCTGGAATAATGAAATGAATTTGCTTTGACAACTGGTTTGCAGAGGTACATAATAATTATGATAGTTCCACAGCTGGAGATTAAGAAGATTTGTTTTAACACTCAAATGATGCTCTTTGAGATACATCAAATATATCTTTGAGGAGATATATTTTCTTTTCAGGTAGAACTGCCAAGGATCTTGAATTGCCATATAATCCAAATAACATCCAGAGAACACAAATGCGCACATGTGGCTGTCAACCACGCCCAGAGACTTCCACCACAGCCACACTTCTTCCAACCCCTTAGACTTGGGTGAGGACCACTATCTGCTCTTGCGCCCCCCATCATCCACAGACAACAGCCAGACTTGCCTTCTGCTGTGCTGCATGAACTAACAACTGAGCATATACTCATATTCTCTATCACACACACAGAGGACAGGTAGTAAGTATCTAAGAATGTCCCAACATATAATCACAAGTTAAATACAACATGACACCATACCAGAGACAATACACTAGTTGAGTTCACATGAAGAAATAACACAGAGTATTTCAAATATGTGACCAAAATACAGATCCAGCCTGCTTATGTACAACCAGACACCTCCAAGGGACTGCTGCCTCGGTTTCAAGATTTAAGATTTGTGGTTTTATGACACACAGCCCAGTTAACTGGCTTAATAACATGTTGAGTGCTTCTGTTCTACTTCTTAGTTAACTGAACAGTGCCTGAGGTCTTTAAAGCTGACGAGTGCCATGCAAGACACATAGAAATAAGGAGAGTGAGGGATAAGAGGAGGACATGGAAGGTGTGGCTGATTGACTCCATGAGCAACTGCCTGCTTTACCATGAGACCAGACACCTGGGTGGTGCCCAACTTAGCATAACGGAGTAGTCATAATCACTCTTCATTTGAATAAATCAGATAATATAGTTTTATTACTTTAAGATGTATTCATTTTGAGAAGACACGACAGAAATAAGGTCTTATAAGAGCTAAGTAGTTATAATTGGTCAACCAACATTTCATGAATCCCTAAAAAAATCTAAAAGTAAGTGAAAGAGGAAACAAAGCTATAATCAAACCCACAAGAATTTGCTCCTTCATAATTCATAGTGCCACATTGGAAATCCTGACGTCCGTCTTACCATCTTGCCTCCATCTTTCCTTCTTTCAGGAATGGGTCATATTGCTGGGTTTCACCCAACTTTCATTTGACACCCACTGCCTGACTCTTCTAGTCTCGAACAAATCAATCCTCTATAGAAGGCAGAAGGACAGAATTACTAAAGCGTAAACCTCTTGACATTCCACCACACAGAATTAGCTACAGAACAAAGCCCAGGCACCTCTTGCCTGGCCTTCGAGATCAGTGCTGAAATATGCCCTCCTCCTCACCTGCGCGTTCTCTACACCGCAGGTACCAACTCGGGGCCCAAGCACCCTGCTCTCCATGATAAGCATGTCACCATTTGTGACCAACAATGGCTGAATTGCCAAACTTGTGATTTATTCGTTTTCTTAGAATAGATATTGATGTATTTTATTTGTTAAATAATGACAAAATACTTACTTTAAAAAAGTAAACAGGAAACGAGTTCACCCCTACTATCTTCTCGCCTGCATTAGAAATGAGAATGGATTCTCCTTGTTATATATCGAGGCTATGAGGTAGGAGAAATGTGCAGAGGTTCCTCCCCTGCCCCTATGAATTAAAACTCCTTGTCTTGTTAGGTGTCATTGAGTCTATTCCAATTCATAGCAGCCCTGTATGCAAGAGAACCAAGTACCGCCCAGTCCTGCACCATGCTCATAATCGTTTCTCTAACGCTTGAGTCCACCATTGTAGCCACTGCAGCAGTCCACCTCAGTGAGGGCCTTCCAACTTTGCGCTGCCTCCCTAACTTTACCAAGCAGGATGTTATTTTTCTAGAGGCTAGGCTCTCCTGACAACATGTCCAAAGAACTTGAGACAGTCTTGCCATCCTTGCCTCTAAAGAGCAATCTCGCTGTATTTCTTCCAAGATAGATGTTCTGGTCCTTTGGGCAGTCCATGGAGCTTTCCATATTCTTTGCCAACACCACAGTTCGAATCCATCAAGTCTTCCTCATTCAACCTCCCACTTTCACAGGTAGCTGAAACTATCGTGGCTGAGGTCAAGCACATCTTAGCCCTCAAAATAACCTCCCTGCTTTTCAACACTTTCAAAAGTCTTATGTAGTGTATTTGCCCGATGCAATGTGTCTTTTGGTCTCGATTGCTGCTTCCATCACCATCATTGTGGATCCAAACGAGGCAAAATCCTTGACAATTTCAATTATTTTCTCTGTTTATCATGATGTTACCCATTGGTCCAGCTGTGAGGATGGTGGTCTGCTTTACATTGAGTCGGAATCCATACTGAAGACTGCAATCCCCCAATCTTCATCAGCAAGTGCTTCAAGTCCTCCTCCCTTTCAACAAGCAAGGTTATGTCATCTGCATACCACGGGTTGTTCATAAACTTTCCTCCCATCCTGATGCCACATTCTTCTTCATGTAATCCAGCTTCTCTGATGATTTTATCAGCATACGGATTGCATAAATTGCCCTCTTCCCCCTCCCACATCTTCCCACTCTTCTCCACCTTTTCTGGTGAGAAGGTGCAACTTGCTCCCAGTGGTCCCAAGAGCACACTGCACAAGGGAAACTGCCCCATCCACATCTGGAGTTACTCTTGGTTTCTCACGTCCTCCTCTGTTCTTTTTCCTGGGTGTTCTTTTTCTCAGTGGGGGATGAGTAAGAGAGCAGTCATGGGCTTTTGGGGGCTTTAAATTTTTTGTTGTTATTGTTTATAGAAATACTTAACATTTAATCCAGAAAACCAGAAATGGCACCTTCCAGCTCCTAAAGAGCTTATCTTTTGCTCCATACCTTTTTCTTTCTCGTGTCAATGCTTTTAAGAACAAAAGAATTTTTTATATAAAGTTTTGAAAGCGTGTAAGAAAAAGGAAGGAGGGAATTGCTGCTCAAACCCGAGTAAGTACCCACACACCGAAGCTCACCATGGAGGTGTGTTTGACAGAAGACCTGATCTGTCACAAAAGCCCAGGGGAAAACATGGTTTCAAGCAAGTGTTCGCACCTGCAAGGGGAGCAAGCAGCTGCCTCATCTGATACTCTGGCCAGTGACAAAATTGTAGAAGCCACTTTTCTGCTCATAGGAAGAAAACGCAGGTGAAGAAGGACTCGAGAGGCAACTTCTGATGCCACAACCACAGCGCTCTCTGCATCAAGCTGATTTCAAGTAGTGGATATCTTATAGATCTGTGCAGAACTGCCCCTGCAGTTTTCCAAGATGGGATCTCGTTACAGGAGTAGAAAGTCTTCTTGGGGGCTGAGCCCCGGTGGCGTAGTGGTTGTGTGCGGGACTGCGGTCCACTGGGTTGGCAGTTCAAATCCAGCAGCAGCTCTCCAGGAGCAAGACTGGGCCTCCTACTCCCACCAGACGGCAGTGACGCCCAAAAAAAAAAAAAGCCTCCTTAGAGCGTCTGGCGGCTTCCCGACCACTGGCCTTGCCACTATCAGTCCATGGGAGAACTGTTGTGCCACCAGGGCTCCTAACCAGAGATGACAAAAGGAATAGCTTAGAGTCATTGGGCTCCATCAAAATAGCGGCAGCTTCTTAGTAGGTCAGTGGTCAAGAATTTCATTTTATTGATTTTTCCAGACAGTGCTCATATGAAGTTTCTTTTTTAAAAAAATATAGTAAAAGCTGAAACTATGTAAAGAGGCAACCTATCAGAGAAGGAAAAACTCAAATATTCTTTAAAAGTGCAATTAAAAAGTATCCCCTGTCAAACTGCCAAGACCCAGGAAAATAGGGCAGTTCTGTTGACTTCTGGCTCTCCTGGGTCGTACTGGACACCCGCTAGTCACTGACACTATATGTTCAAAAGACCGGGTCCTCCTGTGGAAATCTGTGTTATTAAAAAATGGAGGATGAAGGAAGGATGGCTACATCATTATCTAACTGGCAAATTATACTCATACGTAACTCCCAAGCTACTGAGAATCAGGGCTTAGCCCATGTACCTTTAACATCACAGCCAGCCTTAAACTTGCACTGTACTGTGGAGTCTGTCTCTTCCACGCTGGTCTGCAAGCACAACACAATCAGATAGTGGATGTTTTTAATATTGTTATAAATGCAGAACATCAGATAACAAGATAGTTAATAAGTGAGTTGGTGTATGCACCTATTCAGTGAGGGGGAAAAAAGCTCATCTCAAAAGCAATATAAGTAATATCAAAATAGAGAAGGTACTTGGATACGGTACAGGGGGTGGGGTGGAGATAACACGAATATTGGAGAACCCTTACTCTGAACAACTTGAACTAACGGCCTTTTCCAATGATGTCTGCACCTTCCTTCCTCTTACAAGTTTCACACTCTTTCTTCCTCTTGTAATGTCATCTTCCCCTCCCTCTTGACCCAGTCTCTGCTGCTGCTGAAATTTGCTGGCAGAGAATCAAATTTCAATTCTTCCACAAAAATCATCCGGGATTCCCTGGAGCTCCCTTTGTCAGGCCACCGTGGTCTCATCAGTAGTCCAATGGCATCCTGAAGTTCTACTATTTTTTAAAAAGTCATCACTCCAACTAGACAGAATGCTCCCTGAGGGCAGAGAAGGTACTGTTTCATCCTGGGCATCACACTGCATAACAATATATATGAC
Source organism: Nesogale talazaci (assembly GCA_004026705.1). NCBI lineage: Eukaryota > Metazoa > Chordata > Mammalia > Afrosoricida > Tenrecidae > Nesogale > Nesogale talazaci. The sequence continues at coordinate 10,849 of PVJH01027561.1, read as the reverse complement.
AGACTACATACAATGTTGACTTCAGTGAACTGAATTTCTAAGAAAATTCTATAAACAAAGAGCAAGGTGAGCAGTCAGGATCCTACCCTCACATACAAAAGGGTGCCTAAGCACAGAACATAGAAGAAAATAGGGGAAAAAAACACCTCACTTTTTTTACAGAAATTTCAATGTGCCATTTTAAAATTAAAATCACCTGAATTTTTTTCTTAAACCATAAGGCATTTGTCACCCTAAGGCCAAAGGCCTCCATACATCAGCAATGTAAAAGTCCAACATTTATTAACCCAGCTGTAATGTCTGGAAAGCAGATCATTCATGAGGGGAAAGTGCCTCTCATGAGTGATTCAGAACTATGTCTTATTTCAGGAAGAAGCTAATAAAATTTGCATACATACATATACTACCATATAAAATGATACACATACAAAGGTGAAAGAAAAATGGAACACAGGAAAACTGAATGTAGGAGAAAGATAAGCTGTCTGAAGAGTGAGATTCACACACCAAATGTATATGATCGGTCAAAGTCAGCACATTTGCTGGAGGCAGGCCAGAGATTTGGTCCTATCACTTCTACCAGCCAGCAAACACTGAGTGATCCAATCAATTACATGATTCGGTGTCCTTAAGACAAAAACTGCCAGAGAACTATTTCTTCCATTGTCTCCATAAAGAGGGCATAATGTAACAAAATGTAACAAAAGCCTCAACGTCCTTGTAGTGGATTTGTCAAAAGGCTTTAGAAGATTATTCTTCATAACAATTTTTGTTATCCAGGTCAGTCTCTCTCATAAGATTAAAACCTAAGAACAAAAGTCATATCTTAATATCCTTAGAAGGCAATTCATCTAGGTAAGTATGCAAACTTATTTGTCCAAGGGTTTAATATAAAGATCATCACAGGACTAATGGGTCACACAGAACCACAGCCTCCATGACCCAGAGACCAGAAGAACAAGATGGTACCCAGTCACAACTACCTACCACGCTGATCAGGCCACAACAGAACGTCCTGGCTGACTTATAGAACAAAATTCAAAACTGTCACCTGAAATGTACATATTTTACCTTGAAGGGGTACAATCAATTTACCCATTTTAAGTCAGAGGAAGGACAAATTTTTATTTAGAAGCTAGACCAATGAGGAGACCCCAGCTATGCAAAACAGACTGTTAGTGGTATCCTGTTGAAATCAAAATACATAGAAAATATATACCTTTGGCATTGGATTTAACAGTTTGGGGAGCCACATGTCTTACATTAATGTCTTACATTAATTCAGGTTTCAGAATCACGATGGAAAACCATTCTTGACCCTGGACAAGCAAGCAGGGCAGTAAGGTTCGTCATGTCCTATGGCAGTCTCAGCATGTCACTGGTGTCTCACTAGTTAGAAGGGCATGCCTTTTAATCACTTATCATCAGGTAAAGTCAGACCCCGCATCATCTGACATCCATAGCCAACCTATCTGCCTTTGTGAAATGTAGCAAGTTACAAAAATTCCATAGAGACAACATGAAGTGAAGTGCCTTGGACTAAATGTATGTTGTAAGGGGGGATCATTCTAAATACATGAAGTAAAATAACTTGAGTTACAAAAATCAGAAAATTGACCAGACTGATAGAGACTGGTGGAACCCCAGAGACTGTGGTCCTGGGGCTCACTGTGAAACCTGGAACTGAGCCCAGCCCTGTGAATCAACGTTCGGTCAAACAGGCAAGCCCAGAAAGTGAGTGGCAACACCAGGAAGGAATGTGCTCCTTTCCGAACTCACTGCCTTCAAGTCTATTCCAATTCATATGCCCCTGTAGGGCAGAGGAGCCCTGGTGGTGTACTGGTTACATGTAGGGCTGAGATGACCAGTTTAAAACCATTAAGCAGCTCCTTGGGGAAAAAGACTGAGCTTTCTCCTCTGGTAAACAATTACTGTCTCAGAAACCCACAGGGGGCTGACTTGGTGGCATTGAGTCTCTTGGACAGAGTAGACCTGCATCTGGGGGTTCCTGAGGCTGTCACGCTTGACAAGAGTCGAGAGGAGAAGGGATAAATGGAGACAAGAACCCCAGAGTGGAAGTGGGAAGAGAATGCAGTCACAAAGTAAAAAGTGTATAAACTGTTGAGTGGAAAACTAACTTGTTCTGTAAACTTTCATCCAACCAGCTGTAAAAGAAAGCAATAGAGATCACCAAGTCAGCCTGGGACTTTTAGGAAGGTCACAATTTCTCTAGAAATCAGCGAACGTCTCAACTGAAAAAGAAAATGAAATGGATTGGGCTCTTCTAGATCAAAAAAGTCTTATGATTATAGATGGTCCTTGGTTTGGAATGGTCCATCTTAAAAGCATGAATAATTATGAATAAAATTAAAGTCTCCATTTATCTTCCGTAGCACCAGAGAATTCAGAAAAAAAGCTGCTGCATCTCTGAAAGGAAGTGACAGTCCTCTACACCAAATTCTATGGTGGCTGTCTCAGCTGGGGCGAATGTGTGAGAGGCCAAACAACAACAAATACCCAAGCATTACATTATTTTAGAGTCCACCAAAATAAGCAGGAGAGAAATGGCTTCATATTACTTTGATTATTGCACTGTCAATACAAAGTCAGTTGTTTTCTTTGTTCTGCTTTTTGTTTTTGTTTTCGTTGTAGCACTCCCCTTGTTTTTCCCTTACACAAAGGCAAAATGAGTGAACTGGCTAAACCTGTAATACTACAATAATTGTATTTTTAAGGGCATTGATAAAGCTATTTATTTCGCAAACAATAGACTTTTTTCTACATGGCATAATGAAGACCATGCTTTGGTTTGATTAACCACTTCTTTTATTGGTTTTGTTTTTGAATGTCATGAAAAGCCATGTATGTATAAATTACTTTTAATGAAATAAAAGCATCTCTCATGTCTCTTTTCTGGATGTCTATTGGAAATTTTTCAGCCTGAAACCTCTGTTGTTTCCACATTTTAGAATAGCAAATTTAAACAGAAATTTTTTTAGACAGAAATATTCTTAACCATCATTCACTTAACACACACAGGATCAATGCCTCAGTCAACCACAGCCTCAAAGTTTCACAACATGAATATAAAATGCTCTCTAAAACTACAAGCAGTGTCATGACATCAAATTTAACATTAAAAACATATATACACTCACTAAACAATCCGCAGCAATCTAGGCAAATAAAATGAAAATACAAACCTTCTGACTCAAGCCAAAACAACAAAAATTATTTTTTTTAACAAATCAGTCCTTATCACTGAGGAATCTTTCTGCTAAATGTGCAGCATTTCTGCTCGAAATTTACTTATTTTTCGTATCTGCCGACTTGTCAAATGCCCACACTACAATGTAGTGGACAGAATTAAAGAATAAGAAACTTTTGTGGAAGACATAAAAAGGGGGATGGAGGAGCTAGGTGGATGAAAAGGGCAGATGGATTTCAGTTCTCCTGAACAAGCTTTCCTAGTCAGCTTGGACATTTGTGGCCCAATTGGTTCCACAGGGCAGGTAATCTTTGAAAATGATTGGCAGACTAGAGGTCGAGTGGTTTTATATAAATAGGAATATTTAAAAGCTAACCAACTGAGAGCTTTTGCAACGTCGACACAAAACAAAGGCAAAAAAAAACAAGCAAAAAGCTTGGGAGCTAAGGACTTCTCCAGCAGCCTACCCAGAGACCAGCAAGGGCCCAGTAGGCAGGTGGGGGAGGGGATGAGTTTGTATGGGAGCAAGGGGGAGCAGGACGGATGGGGTGGGATTGGGGAAACGTGGGTGACGTAAAGTAAAAAAGTATGCACCCCCTCCCCGGAAGTATGCAACAATAAAACTGTTACAAACTGCCTGGTTACAAAGGAAGGGGTGGTCTGGTGGTCTCCGGTCCGCCAGGGGGGCCCCATTTCCCACCCATCGCCTGGGCCCGCTATCCCTAGGAGCCCGGTCTTCCAGGAAATTCTGAACGCAGCGTGCAGGTTGTATGCTGCAGAAAATGTGGGAGAGGGACCAGAACAGGCCTCTAGCCCCCTCTCCTGCTCGCAGTGGAATCCCAAACAAAGGAGTGCAGACTCAAGAAACGTCTGGACACCCACACCAGCCCAGGCACAGGGGGGAGGTCTGGGCACCGCCTCCTCTGCGGGCACTGCCACCTCTGCAAACCCCTGGGCACCTCGGTCCCGCGCCACAAATCAGGTGTAAGACTGTGCCCTGCTGGGCGCTCCTGTCAACGGGTCCAGTTGCACTTACTCAAAGTTGATGCAGTTGGGAAGAAGCGCACGGGTGCCCCTCCGTATCCTCCCCAAAGAGAAGTCCACAGGAGGGGAGTCCCACCTTCTGAAACCCTCGCTGATTTCATCTCCTTTCCCTAATACTGCAGCAGCAAAGCCTCCTTCTGGGTGCCGAGCTCAGCCTCAAACCCCAAACACGAAGATCCGAGGCCACGGTTCCCTGATGGTACCATTAATTCTCGAGGCGAATGCCCCGCATAAACAGCACAGTCATTTGCAGGAATCTGCCCTTGGGCACCTCCTCAACTCCGAGGCATGAAAGAGGCTAGAGATTCCTCTCCACCTCCACCCCCCACCCTCCTCCCGGCCAACTGGACCTTCGGACTCAGAGATCTGAGCTTCACCGTGCTGTTGGCAACTTGAGCCGCATTCGAAACGAGTGGCTTTGTCCAGCGCAGCACCTGGTCATCACCACGCCCCAGGCACAGGGGTCCTAGCTCAGGGCGCATAGGACATACAACTACAGAATCAGAGACGGAGACAGAGGGGAGAGAGAGAGAGAGAGAGAGAGAGAGAGAGAGAGAGAGAGAGAGAGAGAGAGAGAGATTGAATCAGTGTCCTGAGAAAGTCCTACCTCGCCACCGTGCCCGTCGAAGATCCCGAAGATGGACGGGTGCGTCTTGTTGGCCAGGTCCGTCAGAACTTCAAAGCGGTCCTCCATGTGGTCTCGCCGGCCCTGGATGGAGTACACGGCCACGTTGTGGCTCTTGAACTCCCAGGTCTTGGAAAACTCGGCCTCGAGCACGTCCAGCCCCCCGAGCCGGTCGTTCTGCATGATCTCCGCCACCTTGCCCTTCACCATCTTCACGGCGTCCCGGCTGGACTTGACGATGGTCTTCACCTCGTCCGTGTGGAAGAAGTAACTCCACAGCGCCAGGCTGATGCACAGCAGGAAGAGCGTCTCGGGTCTCAGCAAGAAGTAGCGCATGATGCGACCCAGCAGAGACAGCAAAGTCATTGTATCCTCTATCATTTATTATCGCTGGAGCCCCAAACACCAGCAGCGACGCGCGCCCCGAAGGCTCTCCGGGTCCCAGAACGCGGCGGGGCCGGCCCGCGCGGAGGAGGCGGAGCGGCGGCGGCGGCGGAGGGTGGGGGGAGAGGCGCGCGGAGCCCCGCGCCAGGCACACCGGCAGGCTGCTCCGAGCGGGCGGCGCAAGCCCAGGCTGTTTCCCTTTTGTCTCCGGCTCTCGGCTGCGGGGAGGCCCGCGCTCCGCGCCCCGGCGCCCTAGCCGCCGCCCGCGGCGCCGCCTCCTCTCCCAGCGCCCCTTTGTGAGGCGGCGGCGGCCGAGACGACAGAGGCAGCCGCGAGCGCGGGTGTCCGGGCGAGGCGAGAGCAATCAAGTAAAGTTGCGGCCGGGAGCGTCCGCTGCGGTGGGCGAGAGAGTTCGGGGCGCCGGCTCCCGCGCGGTCCCTGCACGGGTGCCCCTTGGCGGCTCCGGGGAGCCAGCAGCAGGTGAGGAAGCAGGGCGCCAGAGGTGGCGGGCGAGGGCTGCAGGTCCCCCGCGGCCGCCGCTGCAGGGGAGCGCGGAGCTGGCTGGAGCACTTGGATCCGTCGCACACCCCCGGGGGCCCCCAGAGAATAAAAGTTTCGCGGGAGCCTGGGCACAAGATGGGGTACGCCGAGCCCGGCGACGCGGCACGATCGGCGCTGAGCCGCTGGCGGGCGGCCGGGCTCTGCCTGCCTCTTCGCGGCGCCTCCCGGCTCGGCTCGACTCGGCTCGGCTCCGCTCGGCTTCTCGCGCGCGCTCCCTCCAGGCGCCCCGGCTCGCGCTCGCCCCGCCCCGCACGCGCTCACCGGCCCCGCCCCGTCCCGCCCCCGCCCCTCCCCCCCGAGCCTGGACTCGAGTCCCGGAGGTGCTCGCGAGTTGCTGTCAAAGGCCGGCGAAGCTGGGCTTCGGTGAGCGCACGCTGCGGCCCCGGGCGGTCCAGAGGAACTCCAGGGGAGCGAAGGGGCGCGCCCACGGCCTAGTCCGCGCAGACGGCCACCCCTGCCTCCGGTGCAGACCACCAGGACAATAGGACAGTGACTGCGGAAGTCTCGGTGCGGATTTCCCGGGAGCTGCGGAGGCCCACTGGAATGCAGACGGATGCACGTGAGCGTCCCTCCCCCTCTAGCGAGCAGCATGGTAGTGCGGTCCCCGCCACGCCAGGCATAAGGCAAGCGAGAAGGGACGCACTTTCCAGCTCTGCAAAGCGACGGAGAAAGGATTTGGCGGAGGTCCACTGTCCGATTCTATGGAGAGGAGGAGAGCGGGTCCGAGTCCTAGCCGTTGTCCTACGCCAAGAAAAGTTATGCCTCGGATGCAGTAGGATGTTGCACCCGGAGTCACAAGGGAGGACTCTCTGATGACTTTACAAGGGGCTAGGAAGAGGGGCCGGGGGTTGACCTATATGCTCCAGGCCCTGGGACCTGGGACAGGGGACTTAGCGGTCACAATGCAAAGCATTCTTGGATCAAACCCTCCACCAGGAAACACAGGGGGCTCCGAGTGAGCCTTCTGGTTAAAAGGAGAATGACTCGCTGAAGGTGAGGACTTTGTGGATCAAATTTGAAATTTCTCTTTATTGCTTCAAATGGCCCACACCACCTCCTCAATCAGATCATCACAAGAAAAGGTGGGCCAGCGCAGGAAAGAAGCTTCCAGGAGGACATGTTCACTGATAGACAAGTGTCGTGGGCCTTGAAGGTGTTCGGAATCGGTCTAAGAAAAGATTGATGCACAAGTCTGCATTGAACACTGAACAAAGGAGCTTTAAAGGAAAATAGTAAAACATCTACGCCATCACGTCACTATGATTGGGAATCGACCTGAAGGCTTGCGATGACAAGCCCTGTCCGGGAAATAGAGTGCTGATTAGCTCTCTCTATACCCCTTGCTATAATCCCAAGTCAAGAAAAAATAGTAAAATACTGGAAGCAATACACCAAAATGTTCAACGTCATTGACTACAATTGTTAAGTTATAGGTGCTTTTTTTTGCTTTACATTTTTTGACAACTTTCTCAAAGTTTCAGCACGTGACCTAAATTTCTATCATCTTCAAAAAATAAACTTCAGCACCTAAATGGCAGATACAATATGATATCAACTACACAAACATATGGCAGAATGGCAAAATGAAAATACAATTGCTTACAGTATGTTACTTTTGACATATATAGATTGATGCTCCTCTGTTCTGCATTTTCCACCACATAAAAAACACAAACCATTAGAAATAAACTAGATCATCTTCTCCCATAGTCATGTGCCAAGAGTTTCCCAAATAAGATAATGAACATAAAAGCCTTTAGAACTATAAAATAAAGGTAATGCATTTGTGTTATTACAAAGATGCATTTATAGTTGGGTTTTTTTTTTTTGCATAAACTAACAAATGGTTTCAAATGTATAATAATCTCTCTGCCCATGAATCTCTGGGCAGTTTCTCTGAGGCAAAAGCAAATTGCAGATAAATGAATACACATTCCAGACTACAAACCCAGAGTCCTATCTAGCCTGTCCACAGACGACTACATTAGTGACTGTAGAACATAGACAATCATGAGAGGCATGATTTCTGTTTTCCTACTATTTAAATAAAAAAGAGGGAGGACCATACTGGTCTCTGGAGATTAAATAGAAAGAGAGGGTAGAGGAGCTAGACAATAAATTCACTATGTTAGGTATGCTGCATGCTATATGGAGATTTGCTTTGGCATTTACATCTAAGTAATTTGTATAAAAATCAATACAATGATTTTTCAAGCAGACTCTGGGTATTTTCTGTTAAAAACCACATGTATTTTACATATTTTCCCAAAAGGTCTAAATAACCTTTTATTACTTAGTGGATTTTAATCTTATTTTATACCAGTGGTTCTCAAACTGTGGGTTTGTGATCCCTTTGGGGGCCAAACAACCCTTTCACAGGAGTCGCCTGATTCATAGCAGTAGCAATTTGCAGTTATGAAGTAGCAACAAAGAGAATTTTATGGCTGGGCAGTCGCCATAACATGAGGACCTGTATTAAAAGGTCATGAAATTAAGAAGGTTGACAACCAATGTTTTAGACAAACAAGAAAGATTTTAGTGGTAAACTAGCATTTGCATACACAATGAAATTGTATTTTAATGTATTTCATTCTTATAACAGTCCTGTAAGGAATATACCAAAACAAACAATTGCAAGCAAGTCAATTCCAAATTCTGATGACCCCAAATGTTGCAGACTAGAACTGCACTGTAGGGTTTTCCAAACTGTAATCACCAGGGTGTATTTTCCAAAGGGCCTTCCAGTAGGTTTGACCCACCAACCTTTTGGTTAGTCTTAACCACTTTTGCCACCCAGACACTCCTATGAGAAAGATGAAAAGTGATCATCTCTGTTTATAAATATGGGGAAACTAAAGGCACAAATACAGTAGAACCCTGGTGCTCAATGGCACAAATACTTGGCAATCTTATTTCAATATTAAATGTAGAGAAAATTCTGCATCAGAGCTCAAACAAAACATCAGAAATCGACGCAATGTCACATGATTTTTGTAAACAAAAGCAGTTGATGTTTTGGTCATTTGGCATTAGTTTGTGCTGTTTAAACCTTTTGTGGCTATGTTCTAAGTGTTTTGCTCTAATTTTTCTTAGTTTTTGTAGCTTTTTGTACTGATTTTAGATTAAAATAAACATGGGTCCTAAAAAAGAGTTTTGAAAGAACTATCATGATAAGGAATTGGTTAATCGTGTTATCAATATTGTTGATGATAACTTAGTAAACGATTTTAGAAAACAGTTAAGGAAATGCCAACAGCAGAGCACATTAACCAGATTTATGTTTAGAGAAAACTAGCCAGGTCCTAGTGAAAAAAGGCAAAGAAGGGGGGAAACTCCTGAAAAGCAGCTACCAGTTGATTTTATGGAAGGGGATTCCCCTTCCAATGACACGCTCTCTCTCTCTGTGTGTGTGTGTGTACCCTCTCTCCACACCCTGTCCACAGATCCCAAACCTCATCATTCTCAAGGTATGGGCCATACTGCTGTTGTTAAAAACTTTTTTAATGTTGTGTTTCTTATTTAAATGACATTATTTAACTCTGAACTTATTTACTTTGAATTTTCTGTGAAATGTCATGTATAAAAAGGTTAGGGTAAAAACTTTGCAGTTGGGAACGGATTAATCGTTTTCAGTTATTTCTTGTGGGAAAGATTGAGTCGGGACTGCGGCCCACTGGGACGGAGGTTCAATTCCAGCAGTGGGGCTGGGCCTCCTACTCCCACCACCGGAGAGCAGTGATGCCCCGCCCCCCCCGCCAAAAAAAAAAAAAAAGATTGATTCGGACCTCAAGTACATTACATCGCGACCCTCCCTCTGGAATGGATTAGTATCGAGGTCCGCGGTTCTACCATATGTTCAATGCATAACACAAGTATGAGACTGAACTATTAGACTCCAGTCTCTGGCTACCAGCTAAGTACTGTCATTTTAATTGGCTGTGAGATGAATGGGCAGACTTTTACACTTCCCAAGAGACATTTCAAAGGCGTCCTGATGACACAATGGTTAAGTGCTCAACAGCAAACCAAAAGATGAGAGTTTGAACCCACGCAGAGGAGCCGTAGAAGAAAGAGCTTCCTCTAAGATAGCAGAATAATAGTGTCACATCGCCCACAAGCACACTGGTCTACATCCTAGTCTAGTGTCTTCAAAACTCATGAGCAACCATCTAAGGTGCAAATAATGGTCTCCTTATCCAGAAGAAAGAAGACTGATAAAAATCAAGAAACACAGGGAAACAATCAGTTCAATGGACTAGTGGATGACACAAACCTCACTCTCCACAATCCTGAGACCAGAAGAACCCTAAATGGTACTCAGCTCCCACTACCAAGTGCTCCGACAAGGACCACATTAGAAGTGGGAGAAAAAGGTGGAACAGACTAATAGGAGAGACCAGGCTTATTGTTTGGATAGAACCTGGTGGGATTCCCAAAAAACGATGGCCGTCAGTCATCTTTGAGATCTAGAACAGAACCATGTTTAAGAATAACCAACCTGAGGCGCTGATACCAAGAGCTTAAGTAGAAAGCAAATGTTTTGAGAATGATGAGGGCAACAAATGTGCTGACATACAATGGATGGATTATGGATTGTGATAAGAGTTTATGAGCCCCCAATAAAATGATTTTTTAAATAGATTTGTATGAACCTCCCCCCCCCCCAAAAAAAAAGATGTAAAGACTGACACAAAGTATACATGTCTATACCAAGGGCTCAAGTAGAAAATATTTGGAAATGAAGATGGCAACATGTGTACACATGTGCTTGATGCAGATGATGTATGGAATGTTATAAGAGCAGTAAGAGCCCCCTATAAAATCACTTTTTTTAAAAAAAAGAGAGACTGCCGTCACAAATAGTTACAGTCTCAAGAAACCTTAGACACCTTGGGCTGCTAACTGAAAGATCGGCAGTTCAAAACCACCAGTAGGGAAAGAAACGAGGCTTTCTACTTCTGTACAGAATTGCAGTCTAGGAAACTCACAGAGGCTGCTCTGTCCTGTAAGGTCACTGTGAGTCAGGA
>PVJH01027560.1:0-28512 GCA_004026705.1 Nesogale talazaci | reverse complement strand
GGACTCTACATTGCTTGCTGAAAGCAAGAAGACTTGAAGCACTTGACGAAAAAGAATTGTAGCCTTCGGGATGGATTACAACTCAAGGAAGACCAAAATTCTCACAACTGGACCAGTAGATAAATGGAGACAAGGTTGACCCTGTCAAGGATTTGTCTTGCTTAAATCCAATCAATGCTCATGGAAGCAGCAATCGAGAGAACAAAAGATGTGCTGCACTAGGTAAATCTGTTGCACATGAAAAGCAAGGACATTGCTTTGAGGACAAAAGGTGTGCTATTTTTCGTGGTTTCATATGTATGAGAAATTTAGATAGTCAATACAGAAGACAGAAGAAGAGTCCACACATTTGAATTGAGGAGCTGGAGACGGGTACTTCAAGTAAAAGGTCAAACCATTCTTGGAAGAAGCATGGCCAGAATGTTCCTTAGAGTCAAGTATGGCAAGGCTTTGTCTTATGTACTTTGGATACGCTGTCAGGAGAGACCTGTCCCTGGAGAAGGACATCATGTTTCGTAAAGTTGAGGGGCAGAGATAAAAGGGAGGCTCTCAACAAGATGGGCTGCCAACGCAGTTGCAAGAATGAACTAAAGCATGGGAACAATTGTAAAGATGCTGAGGGACTGGCCAGTGGTTTGTTCTGCTGTGCACAAGGCCTCTGTGGTCAAAACAGACCCAATGGCACTTAACAATGATGACATATTTTCTGAAATGTGAGCCGTAAGACACACCCAGTTTTTAGAGCAGGAAAACAAGAAAAAGATATTCTGAACGAAATAGTACCAGTATACTAAACTGCTATGGGGTATCGCATCTTCGGATCATAAGATGTACCCGCGTTTTTCCCCCACTTTGGGGGGGGGGGAGGGGGAGTGCATCTTGGGGTCCAAAAAATACAGTATTTTAAAGAGAAATGAAAACAGTGTTGTGTAATATAAAGATGTAAAAACAAAAATGACCATGACTACACAACTAAGACTTACTTAAGAGAAGCTGGTAGTATTCTAACTCAATTCATTATTTGATGATCAACTGTTACTTACCAGAAAATTAAATTTTATGAGGCCTAAAAATGGAATTGGAGGACACGTATTTAATTTTGTCATTAAATATTGCTTATCTTTGCTCATTATTCATAATTTGATTTTACAGAGATAGGTTCCTAGGCCAATATAGAGTACATTACACTCATTAAGGTAACTAGATTAAAAAATACAGACAATGGCAAGTATCGCCAATGATGTGGACAAGTCTTATTCATTGATAATAAAAGGCAAAAGATTTATATTATCTGAAGAGAAATGAGAGCATGATAGTAGAAATGTAAAATGATGCAGTTACTTTAGAAAACAGAACAGCAGATCCTCAAAAGTTTAAACAGAGTTAGATATATCTAAACAAAAACAACAGACACTGGTGTTAGGAGCATTATTGACAATTGCAAAAAAAAAAAAACACCCACCCTAAAACAACCCATCAAATGTTCATCAGCTACTTAAAAAATGAAGTATGGTTTATAAACACTGTGGATTATTATTGATCAATGAAAAGAAATGCCCCCGAGGAACATGGTAATGAAAGATGCCAATCACAGAAAACAATGTATTACATTATTCCCTTTCTATGAATCGTCTCAAACAGGCAAAGTATTGGCAAGAATAGACTGATGGTTGTTAAGTGCTAGGGATGAAAATAGGGACTGATTGTTAATAGACACACGATGTCTTCTAAAGGAAAATAAAAACGCTGTGAAATTGAAGACTGTGGTAATGGTTGCACTGACATGTGTACTTTTTTGTGTGTGGGCATCACTGCCCCCTGGTGGGAGTAGGAGGCCCAGCCTTGCTCCTGGAGAGCGGCTGCTGGATATGAACCGCCAACCCTGTGGGCCGCAGTCCCGCACACAACCACTGCGCCACCGGGGCTCAGCCCCAAATCATGTACCTTAAATGGGTCAACTGTATGGCATGTGAGATATATCACAATAAAGCAACTTTATTTAAAAAGAAAAAAGGAAACTCAGAAAGAAAGTTCAAGTAGAAAAGATTAAAGGAAGAGAGAACCAGAAACTAAGAGACTGCAATGTAGCTATACTTTAAATCTAAATCACTGCATATTTTTAAAAATAAACGTTTATTGGAATATAGCTATGTTCACTCCTTCATCTATGTCAGCTTTTGTGCTAAAATAGCAGAACTGAGAAGTTATAAGAAGACCAGATGGCTCCCAAAGCCTAAAAAAAAATTTACTGCCTAGTCTTTCAAAGAAAGAGTTGGCAGACCCTGCTCTAGAGAAAAATTCTGCTAAAGCAATAAAAAGTTGGTATTTAAAAAATGAAATTCTTCCCCCAAATTGCCGATAAATAAAAATGAAATACTCATATTAATATCTGAGAACTTAGTTGCTATATTATTTTTTGTTAAAATCTGATCCTATCTGGATCAAATACACAAATTCTGGAAGAAGTTGAAGATGAGGAACCTGACCTTCATGAGGTTTAGTGCTGGAAGAGTACAGTTGGAGCAGCTTGAGAAGGCTAAGCAGATGTGGCCCCTGAGACATCCCAACACTAGAAAAGGCCTTCACAGTACATACTTCACACTGGTGTTGGTACATATGATGTACTCAATCTCATCTGAGTAAGGGTTCTGGAAAGTAAAGGAGCTGGTTCTCATCCAGAGCCATTCTCGGTTCTTAGATCGGAACCGGAACATGACAGACAGCACCTGGCCTTTTAACTTCACCACCTGAAAAATTTGTCATGCCATCAGTGAAACGCACAGAAATTTTTCTTTATAAAATAATAAAATTTTTAAATCCCATTTCTATAATCCTGACTCTCAGCTCACTGTCCTGTAAGGACCAGCCTCTTTCAATGTTATTAACAAGTAACACAGGAGGAAAAGTGATTAAATAAAGAGGAGGTCTATTGTGTAAGTTTCTTCCCAAAGTTCATAGCTACCTGATCACTCCAGTAAGACAAACAACAAGAATAGCAATTTCTAGCAGAGTAGGCTGCTTCCCCATTTTCCATGCAAAGTAAAGGATAGACTGGGCTAGTTTTACTAGCCTATACTAGAAATTTTAAGTTTCAAAACACAGAATATGAAAATGAGTCAAAAAGTATTGCTATAAAACCAGACACTAATTAAACATCAAAATATGAAGAGGTTTTTTTAAAATGCAACTTTCTCATTTATTGGGATATTTATTTACTGTATATATGTATGTATTTGTTTATTTGAAGTGACTGTTTCTTTTTTGTTTGTTTTGTTTTTGTGGGCATCACTGCCCTGGTGGGAGTAGGAAGCCCAGCCTTGCTCCTGGAGAGCTGCTGCTGGGTTTGAACCGCCAACCCTGTGTGAAGTGACTGTTTCTTGACATATCTCCACCAGGAGTTCTAAACACACTGAAGATGGTGATGGTGTTTCCATGTCTCTCTAGCCCTTTTCTCTACGATCCTGTGCTCTTTTACTTACAGAAGACAGCAGAGTTTGTCTTCTCAGAGCACTTAAATCTGGTTCCTTCAGGACTATACAGTGCATGAAGTAAGATTTCCCAATGAAATTCTCCTAGGACAGTCACTCTACTTCCAAAGAATGAGCAGGTGCACTGTCAAGATAGGAAAGAATTCCTTGGCACAACTTTCCTGATAGTTTTCACCAACATTGTTTTTAATTTTCTTAAAATTTCTTCATAAAAAGTCTTTGTGATCATTCTGTCATGTTTGAGAAAATCCACCCAAACAGTCATGCCTCTTTGGGATCTCCCCAAACGTCATGCCCTCTGAGCTGGCCTCCCTCCCTCGAATTGAACTGATCCAGCAGACCCCTCAGAAGACAGTCTTAACTGGATCTTTCATTTGATGGCACCCTAACGAGATGAAAGCAAGTGCACTGCTAAGAGAACCTAATGTTGTGACATGCTTAAACATGTCCTCTTTGGAATAAATATGTACATATACATGAATAGAATCCTAGCAGCAATACTTTTTGCCTTACCTTCATATAGCTTAAGTGGCACTTTAGCCTTCATTTACCCCCAAAACCAAATCATTTTTATTTTTACAACACACATGGAGACTTCCACAAGTGAAATCTAGATTTGTTTTTTGTCTATTATTTTTTTCTCTTTTTAAAAGAAATATTAGATTATTACAGGTTCTAGTCTCATGGAATAAAAAATATAAAACTGATTCTGCATCCATACATTAAAACAGCAATAATATTAGCAACTAGCATTTATTTTGAAATTATGTAACTGCTTTATATGCATTATTTTATTTAAACTTTCTAACAAGCTTCTAAATTAAGTACTATTAATAGATCTATTGTATCAGTATGTACATCATTGAGGAATAAGATAATTACTTATCTAATATAAATTAATGAACTGCTACTACTAAAGCCAAATCTATCTTGTATCAGATACACCTAGGAGCTAGGGTCTAAATATTATAATTAAGAATCATCTCTTTCTTTTTTTTAATTAATTAATTAATTTATTTTTGAATCATCTCTTTCTTGATGTATGGATTGTTATAGAGCTGTAAGAGTCCCAAATAAAGTGATTTTTTTAATTAAAAAAAATTTTTTTAGGAATTATCTCTTTCTTATCTATAAAGGCACTCCATAAAGGAATTTTTCTACTACTATAAACAGCTTAGCTAAAATCTGGTACAAAATACCCGACAGACTACATTTTGGACACAAGCCAGATAGATAGTGACCTCTAAACTCCATTGCTACTGAGTCAAATCTCAGTAATCCTTTAAGACAGAGCAGAACTGCCCACTATGGTTCCCAAGGCTGTAAACTTTACAAAAAGCACACTACTCATCTTTCCACCTTAGCTTATGGGTTCAAGCTGCTAACTTTACGATTAGCTGCCAAGCCCTCCACCACTGACTGGAGCTCATTAAATGACTCCAAAGCCAAATAGCTTTGGATTACTTTGGACATTATCCAGTTTCAAAGTATTAGTCCTTTTCTGTTACTTAAAAATATAGGTTAAGTACTAAAGAATGTAAAACTATAGTGCCTGACATAGTGTTTCATCAACCAGTGGTCAATAAATATTTGTACAATAAACAGACATATTTCTTTTGATCCACACCAGAACAGTTACCTGTTGAAAGCTGTCTCTAAGAAGCTGCTGATCTTCAGGATGACAGAATTCCACAATATTCTTTCCTAAAAGCTCCTAACAGGAAGAAAAATGGACAAAATATTATACATTGATACACATCTAAATTTTCTGGTCTATCAGCTAGGGATTTGGATTTTATTTCTCCTGCCTATATATTAATATTATAAATAAATGTGGAGGAACAAATGAAAAAGACAGACTCTACTATGTTGCTGGTCTCTATAGAATTTTTCTATTTCAGAATATTATATTATACATTTATTTATACATTAAATCTTTTAACTATTTCTTTACAAGTTGGAGGTATAATTCACATATAATTTTCTTTTTTTGGGGGGGGTGGGGGGAGGCATCACTGTCCTCAGGTGGTGGGAGTAGGAGGCCCAGCCTTTGTTCCGTGGAGCTGGAATCGAACCTCCATCCCAGTGGGCCGCAGTCCCGCTCACAACTACTACGCCACCGGGGCTCAGCCCTTTCATTTCTTCTAAATACATAATTTGATTTCTAGAAAAATTATATAGTTGTCCCATACTAAAATCCAGTTTTAGAATACATTTGTTGTCTCTAAAAGTTCTCTTAAGCCTAACTTACAGTTCATCCTTGCTTCCTGACCTCGCCAACCATGGATCTGTTTTCTGCCTATTTTAGAAATTTCACATAAATAGAATTATGTAATGTAAAGTATTTTATGTCTTTTTTCACTTAGCATATTTTTTGGGGGGGCATCACTGCTCTCCGGTGGTGGGAGTAGGAGGCCCAGCCCCACTGCTGGAATTGAACCTCCGTCCCAGTGGGCCGCAGTCCCACGCACAACCACTACGCCACCGGGGCTCAGCTCCACTTAGCATATTTTTGAAGCTCATCTATGATATTAAGTAGTTTATTTTATTGCTCCAGAGTATTCTAGCATGAATATACCAGAATTTAGTTTATGTATTGATTCACATTTAAATTCTTTCCACTCTTTGTATCTGTGTAGGATACAAAGAACCAGAGTGGCATAGTGGGTTATACAGTGAGCTGCTGACTGTGAGTGAGAAAGATCAAGCTTTCTATAAAGACAGCTCAGAAAGCAACAGGGGCAGTTCTAGGCTGTCTTACAGGGTCACGATGAGTCGGAATTGATTAAACAGTAGTGAGTTTGGGTTTTTTTGAATGCAGAATACTGCAACGAATATTTGCGTAGAAATATTTGTATGAATGTGTGTCTATTTTTCTTGGATAGACACTCAGGAGTAGGAATACTAGATCTAAGTTGTGTATATTTAACTTTTTAACAAAATCAGAATATTCTTCCGAAATGACAATGGTAGTTACAAAATCTACCGTATAACCCACTAGAACGTCTAAGTCTCATTTTGAGACTGATGAGTAAAGGGGTAGAGTTTAGCCTATCAATTAGCCTGTCACCCTTGATGACCTCGTTTGGAGGTGCTAGGGAGATTAAGAGCTCACTGGAGGCAGGACATAAGCTGACTCCCTGGTACACATTTGAGATGAGAAGGCACATGGAGCTATGGTTAGCACCCTGAGCTGGAAGAGCCATGTAGAAATCCCTGCCAGCCGCTGAGATGCTCACACCGCCACTGGATCCACAAGACTTTCCAGCCACCGGCCTGTGATCTTCCTGCATTCGGCATCATTTGTGTGTTTTGTGAGTCTGAAGAGGCCTTTATAGATTGATATCAGACGTATGGACTATTATCAGACTTACGGACTTGATCTGGACTGGGCTGGGACATTTTCTGAATATTTAATTGCTCCTGCTTATAAAAGCTTACTTATATACTTAGAGGCATCTATGAATTTGTTTCCCTAGTCTACCCAAACTAACACAGTGGCTGGGCCATTCAACTTATTTGCCAGTGATGTATGAGAGTATTCCACATTTCCACTAACACAGGTATCGTCGGTTATTTTTATTACAGCCATTGTATGGATAGTGTTATCTCATTGTGATTTTGATTTGATCTTCCTAATGACTAATGATATTGAACATCTTTTTATGTGCTCATTAGCCACTCGTATTTCTCCTTTGGTGAAATGCCTACTCAAGTCCTGTGCGCTATTTTTAAGGATTGTCTGTCTTAATAGATCCTAAGAGTTCATAATATTTTCTGAATATTGCAAATCAAAATCACCAGTTTGAAAAACAAAACAAAACAAAATCACCAGTTTGTGGCTGGTCTTTCAATTTTCCTTTTGGGGTCTTTTTTGTTTTTATGAATAGCATTTTAGTTTTGGTGAAAATGTACATAGCAAGTTAGGTCCCCAATTTGGCAATTTCTACACAAAATGTTTAGTGACATTAGTCACATTTATTACAATGTATCAACAGCCTTGTTAATTGTGTTCAGTTTGTTCCCTTTCCAATACTCTATAGTTTACTTGATCCATTATTTGGTAATTGTTGAAGATCTGGTCTCAAACTGATGGCTTTTTAGTACAACACTGGTCCTTCTCACTGGATTCCCCACTCTGTTCTACAACATTTACTATGTTTTTCTTTTCTTTTTCTGTGTTACATTCCTTTTTCAACTGCAATTTATCTTGGATGTATCTTTGCCCTTGTGAATTTTTGTTATGTTTTCCTGTTTTTCGGTATATAAAACCGAGGAATGATTGCCCTGTAGAGACAATGAGTAGAATAGGGGTTCCTGGGGAGTATGAAAGGAGAGGTATGAGATAAAGGGGAGTTGTTATCAAGGAGCTCAAGAAGAAAGAGAATGTTCTGAAACTGATTGCTGTAGCAATTGTACAACCCCATTCTAACTGGGATCATCTATTGTGAGTTCAGTCAGGGTAGTCAGTGATGACAGTCAGGAATTATTTACCTTTAGAGTAAATTTTAGTTCTGATAAAGTTCAATTTATCAATTTTCCACTTCTGAATTATGTTTCTAGTGAGATATATGGAGATCTTTGCCTAACTCAAGGTCACATTTACTTCTGCAGGTTAGTGTAAGGTAAGGGTCTCCATGGGAGCTCTGGTGGTGGCATGGTGCGTAAATGCTGGGCTGGGACCTGCAAAGTAGGGAGCTTGAAACCACCAGCCTCTCTGTGGGAAAGAGACGGGCTTTTTACTCCCATAAACAATGACAGACATGGCAGTTCTACTCTGGCCTATGACGTCACTGTAAGTTGGCATTGATTCAATGGCAGTGAGCTTTGTTTTGTGTGGGGGGTGGGGTGGGGATATGGTTATTCAATTACTCCACGACCAGTTGTTGGAAAGACCTCTCCAATGAATTGTCTCAGCATATTTGTAGAAAATCAGCTGATCATAAATGTGAGCATAGATGGCTCAAGCTATTCTGTTTAATTTTGGTTTATAGGTCTATCTTTATACTATCTTGATTAATGATAGACTGATAATAGCTTTGACTTCATAATGTAAACTCTCAAAACTTCTTTTTTAAGATCTCTTTGAATAGTCATAGCCGGAAGTAAGCACTGGCTAAAACCTTGTATAATTATTTGTACCTCAATTTTGGTATATTACCTGGCTTATTACATGAGAAATCGAAGATAATTTTACTAATTTAACCTAATCCACTGCCATTGAGTCAATTTCAATCCACAGTGATACTATAAGACAGAGTATAATTTTCCTGTGGGTTTCAGGCTATATATTTTTTTTTGGGGGGGGGGGGGCGCATCACTGCCCTGGTGGTGGGAATAGGAGGTCCAGCCTTGCTCCTAGAGAGCTGCTGCTGGATTTAACCGCCAACCCAGTGGGCTGCGTCCCGCACACAACCACTGCACCACCAGGGCTGAGCCTTTATACATTTTTTTTAATGTGAAAAAAAAAAATTGGTGGCATAGTGGCTGAGTGCGGGACTGCGGCCCATTGGCTTGGTGGTTCAAATCCAGCAGCAGCAAGGCTGGGTAGCTCCCACGACCACCAGAGGGCAGTGATGCCCCCAAACAAAAAAAAAAAAAGAAAAATCAAAACAAACAAAAAAATTGTTACATCAAGAAGCAATTTTTTTTTTTTTTGGCATCAATGCCCTCTGGTGGTCGTGGGAGCTACCCAGCCTTCTTCCTGGAGAGCTGCTGCTGGATTTGAACCGCCAAGCCAATGGGCCACAGTTCTGCACTCAATCATTACGCCACTGGGGCTCAGCCCCGAGACTGTAAATCTTTTTTTTTGGGGGGGGCATCACTGCAGTGGTGGGAGTAGGAGGCCCAGCCCCACTGCTGGAATTGAACCTCCGTCCCAGTGGGCCGCAGTCCCACGCACAACCACGACGCCACCGGGGCTCAGCCCGAGACTGTAAATCTTTACAGGACCAGAGAGCCTCATCTTATTAGACTATAAAGTGGTGTTAAATTTACATACTTTTTGGATCATAGTCTTCTTAGTGATGATATAAGGACGATAGCACATGACTAAATTTAAAAAGTACTTCAGGAGTAATCTATATTAATATAAATTACACAAACTAAAAACTTAGTTCTATCTCTTTCTCTTACTTCATTTTAAAAGTCTTATTTCTCTAGATGGGATTCCAGCCTTGGTAGGGCCTGAGAACAAATCTAGCTACTGATAGAATGGGACTGCCTATTTTCCAAGTTAGTGCCAATATGCTGTGGCTCTATCTGGGTTTATCTGACCAGCCAATGCCAGCAGAGCCCATGGAAGACCCATGGAAGCCCAGCAGCACCAGCTGCTCACCTGTGGCTGGTAGCCAACAGTGGCCACACAGCGGTGATCCACGAAAGTGAAGATTCCTTCTATGTTGTGCCTGGAGATAAACTCGGTAGGTTGACAAATGTTACTCATGTCTGTACAGTTGGGAGAACTGGTTACCTGAGGGTGAAAAGAAGAAAATGAGATCAGGCTCCCAGCTTAAGGAATTTCTCAACTTGAATAGGTCAAACAGGGGGAAAAAAATGAGAATTAAATTATAAAGAAAACAAGATCAAGCTCCATTCATATACATACTCTTCACCAAGTCAGTCAAAAAAAGAAAAAAACTAATTCAATCAAAAACTTCATGTACTTTTATCTGGTTAGGCTATGTTTATTATGCAGATTGAAAATATATGATCATGAATAACCAAAAAGTTTAACTATTTTCATGAGAAGAAAAAACATTTTTCACTTCTCTATTATTAACCATATAATGGTAAAAGAAAGACGTTTCTTTTCCAAAACAATTACAAAGAAAATGAAAAGAAACAGTACTTTATTATAAAGGTTTAAAAAAAAACAGGAAGAAAATCTTCTTTCCTCAAGGAACATTAACCATGCATGCCATATCCCTTTAAAATGGTGTTTTATGGAATTGTTCCTTTGTACTCAGAGGAAAACAAAACCCAAAAAACCTTAACCCATTGCCATCAAGTTGTCTTCAACTTATAGTGGCCCTTCCAAGGCTGAAAATCTTTATGAACGTAGACAGCCTCATCTTTCTCTCAGGGAGGAGTTGTTGGGTTTGAACTGGTAACCTTGCAGTTAGCAGAACAACAGTTATCCACCAGTACTCCTTGTGTATTCAGAGAAAAGTAGGCAAGGAAATGAACATGAACAAGTTCTGAGAGATTTCTGTAACTGAGAAGGAGTTCAGATGTGGAAAAGTCATCGTACTTGCCTGCAGTCTGCCAATAGCCACGAGGCAAAACTTGCTCCCCTGGCCAGCCTCGGGGTCATCATCTGGGAGGGAAACTCCTTCAGAAAAGTGAGATCAAGAGGTTTAACAGGAATGTCCAACTCAAATGCCTCTAAAAGTCGGGCATGTAAATACATTTAAGCATAAAGAGGCTAGGTATAAAGCAACACATTGATGAATATGACAAATACCATCACATGACAATAATTTCATATATTTCACTGAATTAATTGCAGTCAACGACACAGTATAGACCCCACCTAAGATAGGCTGGCCAAACCAAACACAGGAAGATAATCATTTCATAATCCCCTCACAGGCAGAGGACAAACATCTTTCAAAATTAAGCAAATAATAACAAAAATGAAATTATTCTAACATCAGAAGTTATTTATACTATTTGGAAAAAAGAAGGCACGTCAATGTTCAATATAGAAAGGAAAGAAGACTGTATTTCCTCTTATTCTTCTTACCAAGAAAAATAACTCTTGAAGACCTATACAGAAGTATTAAAGACTACACCTTGTCAAATGTATGATTTATACAGCACATAGACTACGAATATCAAATGTCATTATTCCTTTTTTTCTTAAATACGTCTATCTTTATTTTTCTAAAATATTATCACTTATTGGGTGCTGCTCACAGGTCTGGCAATGGGTTGAGGGTTTTCCTTATATTCAATTTCATCCTCATATTAACTCTATATGAGATGTATGAGTATAAGTCTAAAAGTATTGCTGCAAAAATTACTTAGCAAAAAACAAAACCACAATGTGAAGCGACAGTTTCTGGAAACCTCCCCCCATCTAGGTCTGTGCGCTTCCCCAGGAGCTCTGCTGGTGCAGGCCAGTACGCGCTGAGCTGCTCACGATTCCACTTAAACATCTGTGCGGAGCATATTCCTTTTTTAAGATGTCCTATCATTCTTTCCTTTCCCCCTCAATGTTTTAATTTTAATGTCGATTGCTTCTTTGCTCATAAATGCTTGGAACATATAGGTAGTCTGTACACATTCTAATGAATTTCAACATTTAAAAACCAGTATTGAGTCATTTTCAAATCTGAGTAACCCATTGCCTCAAGTGGAATACAAGTGCCATAAGTGAAAAGTAAGGAATTTTCCTTTTCTGTTTTCTTACAGCTTGCAAGAAAACATTGCAGATGTAAAGTAAGTAATAAAGGCTGCCCTAGTTTTCTTGGGATTTTTGAGGCACTTGAATCAAAAGGAAAATCACTATCCAACTTTCCTACCTGCTGGGGGCCAGGCCTTGATGTAGCCTGTGCAGTGGACGACCACGAAGTGAGGTTCTCCATCTTTCACAGAGCCGAGTCCATTCCTACAAGAATCACAGGTGTCAAGAGACGATCCTGCCCAGGAAACCTTCTACAGGACAAGGATGGCTGAGCACTGTAACTGTAGGTTCTAAAGTGCTTAGACGCCAGGAAGCCAGGGCGTATGCATTCCTCACAGGTATAGGAGCACATTTTTTTAACCTGGCCAAAGTAAAGCAACTGAAAATTACTACAGTAGGAGAAAAGTAGAAAAAACATGAAGGGTACTTTCTTGAAAATGATGAACACGAGAAGCTTTAGACCACAGGTTCTCAAACTTACTTGGCCTACCAGTGTCAGGAGAAAAAAAAAAGGAAACTATTCAGCATCTGCCTCAGCAAATTTGTACTATAGCCCATAATCCAGTACTCCGTATAAGTTACCTGTTTTGACAGCCTCTCTAGACCATTCCACTAAACCTCTGCCTCTCGCCCCCCAGGGAATGGTAGCACCCACTCTGAAAAACGTGGCTTTAGAAGTTCAGGAAAATGTCAACGTGAAATTTAAAAAGTAACTAGTAAGTGAAACGTAAGAATGAGGACTGCTAAAGGAAGGGCTGTGGGGAGTTGGGTGATGGAAGAAATAACTTGTATAGGTACTGGGCCATTCTTTTGGTGTTCACTTCTTGGGCCCTCACCTGCATCTGTTCCTCACGAAACTCAGTCTATTCATGGAGACTGCGTCCACAGAGCTGTTACCGCACCTGTTTGAACAGACAAACAGATTAGAAGCAATTAGGCAGCTCAAAACTTTGTATTAGTAAGCAGGGCCTCCAAAATTGGTAACGCCATTTCTAAAAAGGTAAGAAAGCTCACTCCATCGTGTCTATTTCAACTCTCAGTGACCCACAGGACAGAGCAGAACTGCCCCGGTGATTTTCTGAGATTGCAAATCCTTAGAGGCATAGAAAACCTCAGGTTTTCCCCACGGAGTGGCTGGCAGTTTCATTTTTATTTCTTTTATTTATTTTTTATTTTTATTGAGGCATCACTGCCCTCAGGTGGTGGGAGTAGGAGGCCCAGCCTTTGCTCCTGTAAGCGGGAATTGAACCTCCGTCCCAGTGGGCCGCAGTCCCGCGCACAACCACTACACCACCGGGGCTCAGCCCCCTCATTTTATATAAGTATCAGGTACTTGTGAAAAATTCAAACAATATTAAGCTTGAAAGTAAAGATCATCTGAAATGGTGTCCCACTTTGTAATAGCTACAGTTAACTTTCTATTGATAGTATTTTCATGCTTCATTTAATGTATAAACACACATAACAATCTATAATCTTACATAAAATTGTACCCATCATGCTGTTTTTGCTATGTACATCTTTTAAAGATTTTACATCTCTTTCCTCACTCAACCTCAGGCCTTCTGCTATCTGCTTTTCTACTAGCTAATCAGGCTCACCCCCCCCTCCCCGCCCCCGTGGCTCTTCCTGGTTCCAAACCACTTTTTTTTTTTTTTGGGGGGGGGGGCATCACTGCTCTCCGGTGGTGGGAGTAGGAGGCCCAGCCCCACTGCTGGAATTGAACCTCCGTCCCCGTGGGCCGCAGTCCCGCGCACAACCACAACGCCACCGGGGCTCAGCCAGTTTCAAACTGCTGACCTTACAATTAGCAGGCCAAAGTGTAATCCAGGAAGCCACCAGGGCTCCTCCCAGAGGGAAGGCAGGCATGGCATTTCTTAAAATATAAAGGCAAAATGCTCCGTCTGTGAGTCAAGTGCAAAGATTTTACTTCTATAAGACCAGACCAAACCCACTGCTGTTGCGTTAACTCCAATTTACAGGGCAGAGTAGAACTGGCCCGTAGCATTTCCATGGCTTTACTCAGTATGGCAGGAGATGGCTGTACTTTCCTTTCTTTCTTGAGAAATGGTACTTTATTTTATTTTTCACATGTTTTATTGGCATAAAATTTACATAGCATGCGATTTGATGGTTCAATCACATCAAGCCCAGTACAGTTATCACCACAGTTTTAGAATACTTTTTTCATTCTTGTATTCATCATTAGTAGCTCCCCCAGGGCCTCCTAACCTCTCTTGCCATACCCATTAATCCAGCATTATCTCTGTAGATTTACCAATACTGGATTTCATATACAGGAAAAATTTAAAAATAGACAAAAACTAAGAATAACAACAAAGTAAAACAGATGAAAACCTCAATGGCAAATAAAGTAGAAAATATTAAAAACTAAAACAAATTTATATGGATAAGGAAGATCAAATGATAGAGTGATACATTTTGACTAACTGCATCTGTAACGATCCACTTTTCTTTCTTTGGGGGGGGGGGGAATCACTGCTCTTTGGTTGTAGTGGGAGGTCCAGCCTTGCTCCTGGAGAGCTGCTGCTGGATTTGAACCGCCAACCCTGTGGGTCGCAGTCCCACACTCAACCACTGCACCACAGGGACTCAGCCCTAACAATCCACTTTTCAATGGATTCTGCATGTTAGCAAAGCTATTCACACTCCTGGTCCAAGGTCAGAGGATTTATACCAAGGGCTTAACCCAAGGGTATTTCCCCTTCACTTTTATTTATTTTTTTAACTGAAACAGCTTTAAAATGGATCAAAGGGAGATCAAATGATATTACATATTGACCTAACTAAATCTGCCAACTTCAGATAACAGGCGATTTACCTCCTTCAACTCTGATCAATGGGGCTTCAGCAGAAGCTTAAGCTATGTGTGGGTCTCGGAAAAGGATTCTGACCTTCCAGTGTCATCTATAGTCTAGCCGTCCGCAAACTGGGTGCTCACACTTTAACCTCTCTTGCCTTTAACCTCCTTTAGATTTGGATTCTATTATTTACCATCTGTGCTAGTTACATAGTCTGGTGTCAACTTGAGACTTTAAGAGAGAAGGGGTCGAGTTTAGTCTGTCAGGTTGCTGCTTGATGACCTCACTTGGAGACACCATGGTGAAACACACACTCTCTGCTTCGTATTTCTGATGACAAAACACATGGAGCTTCACAAGAACCCTGGAGCTAAAGAAGTCACGTGAAGACCCACGCCAGCACTGACATTCTTCCAGTTAGCACCTAACCACTGTGTCACCAGGGTTCACTAGCACTGACATTCCTAAACACCACCGAACGCTGGCCTGTGATCTTCCTGCATTTGACGTCATTACATGTGCTTTGTGAATATGAAGAGGAATTTATAAATTGGTATTGGACATTTGGGCTAATATCGGACTTATGGACTTGATCTGGACTGGGCTGCTATGTCAATATTCACTTGCTCTTGTATATAAAGCTTTCCTATACACGTATGAGCATCTCTGGCTTTGTTTCTCTAGTCTATCAGGACTAACACACAACCCTTGGATCACACAGCTTCACCCATGTGAACTTAGTTGATGCCTCACTTAGATGGGCTACTTGTTTGAAAACAATCCTTTAAGACCCAGACGTTATTCTTATTTTTTCACCACACTTGGTTACAGCACCCGTATCTTCAGAGATCTCTTCATGAGGGCAAGCATCGAGAGGGACATGTTATAAGAATGATTAGATTGAGGATAGAATTAAGTGAAAGCCCAAAAGCTATTCACGCAGCTATGGTTTGTATGTCTGATACACCTTAGAGAAATCATTGTTACAGGACATTACCAACCATCCCCTTGAGGCAACACGTCCACTGCCCTAAATCAATGCTGACTCAGGGAGACCCTAAATGACAGGATAGAACTGTCCCTCTGGCCACGTTTTTCTTTTCTTTTTTTTTTGGGGGGGGGGAGCATCACTGCTCTCTGGTGGTGGGAGTAGGAGGCCCAGCTCCACTGCTGGAATTGAACCTCTGTCCCAGTGGGCCGCAATCCGGCGCACAACCACTACACCACTGGGGCTCAGCCCTGGCTACGTTTTTCTATTGAATTTGTACATCCAAAGTTGGCGATTTTTCTGTAGAATGGTTCAGTTAGTACATATTTTCAGCCTTGAGTGACAGTGTATTACAACTATTCAACTCTGCTTTTTTAACACGGCAAAGAGCCATAGACAAATATAAATAAGTGGGCATGGCTGTGGTCTGATAAACTTTATTCGCAATAAAAGACATGGTTTTACTAGCTTCTGCTCTTCCATAGGAGTCTCTGGATAGTGCACACAATTTGACATGCTCAGCTGCTAACGTTTTCGCAGGTTAAACCACTCAGAGGTACGTACTAGGAAGAAAGGTGTGATGACCTCCTAAAACTTCACCCACTGAAAACCCTGTGAAGCAGTTTTGTTCTTACACACACTGAGCTGATCTGATGGCTACTTTCTGTTTGCCCTCTACTCTCACAACGTTAATCTATCTGCTACACTTCATTACTATTTATCGTGCTCCTTCCTACAACTTTGGATCTCCATGTCTTCATCCTGAGTGGGCCACTCTTTCACATGGTTCTCTGCTTCGTCTCATGCCTTCAATTAACATCATGAATAACACTTTATATAGTGTTTACTATGTCATGAATTACTCTAGCCATCGTTACATGTATTAATGCATCAGATCCTAACAACTTTATGAGGTGAGTAGGAACATCACCCCCAATTTTAGATGACGGAAGAAAAGCAAAGAGTAGTCCTGCAATGTGCCCAAATTCTGAGAAAGAAGTGGCAAAGCGAGATTTCAAATCCACCAATCAGTCTACTCTACACTACTAAGTCACATAATATTCAATTCAGTGCCTCTCCCAAAAATCTCTTTCCTAGACCCTACCCATCATTTCTAATGAGCATTCTCCCGGAATAATATAGTCAATTTCCATTATAAAAGCTACATTTATTTTGTAACTTTATGAGATGCTGCTTTTTCTCCCTGCCTAGAATAGACATCCTTTTTCAGAACCCTGAAATGTATAGTATAAATTGTTTCTATAAACAGCCACAAAAAAAAGCAGAAATAGTCTGAGTACACAAATCTTGCCTGTGATGTAAGGTGAAAAATAATACAGGTTTTATGGATACAAATAAATCCTGTGTCAGACACTAGTCTTCCTTATCTTGGGAAGTTAATTGCTTTTAGTCTGGCTGTTGTTTAGCATAACCTAACCAGGGTAACCATAAATCCTATCCTATCGGGCAGCTGCAAGGATGAAATGAGACAATCAACGTCAAACACTTAGCAGAGTCTGGTCTAGGCAGAGTTCAGGAAATCTCAGTTCCTTTACCAAACTCAATTTACTGTTACAATCCATCTGAATCTCAGTGTTAACTTTAATCCATCTGGAGTTTGTATTTATAATAGTAACTCCTGTGATCAGGAATCTCAGGTCTTAATAGTCCTCAGAGTGACACTTACCGCATGCGGCAAATAAAGGACCTCCTGGAGCCCATACACATTCTCATGGAAGACTGTTGGCCTTCCTTCTTCACTGTTCCAGTCTTCAGATCCAGAATGCGCCCTGCAGAAGGAAGTGAGGGACAGTCTGCAGCACATGCGTGGATGTGCAGCTTTGGGCATGGACAGCAGGAGTGGGAGGGTTGGCAAGCAAGAGCTGAGGCTATCTATAGTCTTGTGTCTGATCATTCTCTCTCTCTCTCTCTCTCTCTCTCTCTCTCTCTCTCTCTCTCTCTCTTTCAATGAATGCCGTAAGTCTAAGAATCACTTTATAGGCTATAGAAAAATATCGATTTCAAGGCAACACTGTTCCTTTCTTTATTATACACAGAAACCAAGGACAACTTTGGGGAAAGAAAGAACTACAGAACTTGAATTGATAGAAACAGAAAAGAGGAAAAAAAAATTAAAAACCAACATTTACATGGCCATAGTAGAATTTCTTGTGTTTCATTTTTAACTACCAGTTTTAATCTGCTTCCATTTTAAGCTTTCTCCAGAGTTGCATAGGAGCAGATGTGACTTGTTTCTTCTAGCCAAACTCTGGTAAAAGGGCTGGAGAGCATTAACATCAAAAGGAAAAAAAGAACAAGCCAGAAAAAGTATAAACACAAGGAAACCAAAAACCCTTATAACTGCCTTATAACCCTTATAACACCCCCTCTAAAATAAAATAAAAATCTGCTATTATACAAACTAACACAAATCCAGGTGCAACTGGATGGAAAAATAACCAGGCAATTACCCACAAAAGAGATGAAAATATTGAGAAGCAATTTTTTAGCATAAGAAAAAAAAAGTGTGTTTGGCTTTTTACTATTCCATCTAGGTTAATATTGAGGGAGAAATGTAAGCTTTTAGATATACATCATCACACAACTATAACATTTTCTTAAGAGGTGGAAAAAAGAATTAACTATGTTAATTAAGGGAGAAAGTTCTAGAAGTGTTGCCAGAGTCATCAAGCAAATTAGGGCCCTAAAACAACCCTCCAGACTCGGGAAGGAAAAAAACGAGGCTTCCCACTAACGTCCCATTCAGTGAACACTCACCTGTCAGGGCATTCTCAGACGTGGAAAGCTGCTCACGAAGTTTGTCCACATCATCGGGGTGCACCTGGTCATAGAGTGTGCTGCCAAACCACTCAGACTGTGGCTGGTTCAAAACAGGGGTCACAGAGTCAGATACATATACCACTCGGCCTGTCTCACAGGAGACAATAAACAGAAAGCCATCTGCTGCCTCCAAGATCAAATGTTTCAGTTCCTGCCCAAGAGAGGGAAATAAAAATTAATATTAAACTCCGGAAAACCACGTTTCTATTCATGGAAGAACTAAGCCTCTTCAGGCACTATCTGATCTGCAGCCACAGCCTTGCTAGCTGACGTAGCCTTAACTGATAGACAGTTCTCCCAGACCTCCCTCTTTATCTCAGGATGCAAACAAGAGAATTAAGAAAACAAACAAATTCCAGTTTACCACTAACAATTATTTGAGTCCCGCCTCTTGTGTCTTTTTAGGGTCTTGTCAACAAATATTTCTTCAAGGGGAAAGATCAAGTTTCCTCAATTCCACACAAGTGTGCCCTCAACTATTCACAACTCATGTTTCTTCTTTAGTGCCAAGTGCATCCTAAGTGTAATGCTCTGTTGATGACCTCTATTCTTCTCACTTTTCATTTATTTCTCAATCCTTTTTTTTCCTCAATCCTACTTTAAGTGGGGTCAAGAGCTTCCCTTCAAAATATTTCACTCTAAGACAATGTCAATGTTTTTAGAAGATTACAACATCATCCTACTTTCTCACTTTAAGTTAGTCCCTTTCCTGAATCTTCAAAATTTTTTCAACTATAAATTTTTTCTTCCCCTTGCTTTCATGACACTGTACTTCAGCTTTTGCTTCTTTTCCATATGTTTCTTCCCTGCTTCAGGTTCCCCTACTTTTCCTTCAAGTCTTAAAACATAGACATTTTCTAAGGTCTCCTCCAGTCATACCGTATTCTCTTCTTCAGCAATTACCTCTCCTTCCACTCACTAAAAAATGACACATAAGTCTACATTGCTAGACCTAAATATTCTTTTATTTTGAGTTAGCAGTAAACCTAAATCCCAAATACCTGAGTGCTCACACTGGTATTCTATCAGTAACTCAATTTCATTATCTCAAAACTTCATACATCCCACTTGAAAAAAAAAAAACGCCTGACCTCTTCTAGTACTTATGGGTTAACAACATCACCTTCCAAAATGGTCAACATTGAACTATTCACTCTCACAGTCCAGTTATGATTCAGATGATAAGTTCTAACAATTCTACTTTCCAATTCTATGTCACTATCCTAGCCATCTTGCACTAGACTGTTAAAAGGTCACCCTACTTCCTGCTAACTATCCTTAAAATGCTCCCAGATCTACTATATTTTTGATGACCCTCCCCCAAGGATTACAAATTAAAATCTTTTTTTTTTTTTCATTATAAATGTATTACCCGGGACTGCGGCCCACTGGGATGAAGGTTCAGTTCCAGCTCCACGGAGCAAAGGCTGGGCCTACTACTCTCACCACCTGAGGACAGTGATGCCCAAAAATAAATAAATAAATATATTCCCAATGCGGGGCACATTCCTTTCACCCCCAAATAAAATCACAACCTATCCCAGGGAGATTGAAGAGGCTCTCCTGCACTTGCCAAGGAAGGAGTGGGAAAGGCAGAAGCTGGGGGGCTGGGAAGCCTTCTGGTTCCCACCTTACTCAGCCTCCGTTCGACTCAGTGGCAGTGGGTGAGATGCAATGGAGGACACTGATTCCTGCTCTTACTTCCCGTATCCACGCATCCTTTTAAAAACCAAGCAGTCTTCAAGACTAAAATTCAAACCAACAAAAGCCTATGGGTGCAAGGCGCTGGACTGGGATCTGAGGGGAAAGAGCACGAAGGGAAGAGGGGAGAAGGGAAGCAGAGGAGGAGCCATCACTGTTCCTGCTGCAAGGCCTCCTTCCTGGCTGCACCCGGGAGCCGTAGTCTGCTGTGTGGCAAATGCACATGGCGGATTGGTGCCCACTGGGCGGAGCAGTTCTTCAAGGATAGCATGTGAGGGAGTTTCTCGGGCTCTGTGATGCTCATGTCTGCTAGTTTAATTTCAGATACTGATCCACAGACTGAGGCATTCCACAGATGGTCAGGGCATTCTTTAGTTCCGTGATCACATCTGTCCCACGGGGGCTTGAAAAAGGAGAAGAGCATCATGCTCATGCTGCAGGCTGAGGGTCAGACCGGAAAGTAGAGGGACCAATGCTGCCAGGATAACAGCCAAACTGGCAATGCCACGGGAACCCGTGCTGGAGTGGGCCAACCACGCTGGCATAGTCAGAAAGGCTGAGGAAAGCTCCAAGCTAAAGGGAAAAGTGTGGCGGGCTCTTGGCTACACGAAACAGTCAGGCAGACTGGCAGGCTAGACACGATAAGGAAGATAAAGTGGGGGAAAGGGGCTAAAATCTAAATTCTTTTTTTTTTGGGGGGGGGGCAATCACTGCTCTCCAGTGGTGGAAGTAAGAGGCCCAGGCCCACTGCTGGAATTGAACCTCCGTCCCAGTGGGCCACAGTCCCGCTCACAACCACGACGCCACCAGGGCTCAGCCCTAAAATCTAAATTCTTTAACACAGCACTCGACCATTCCATAAGGTCCCAGCTTTCCTTTTTATTATCTTCCAAAGCATACCAAACTGTACTTTTAAAAATTATCCACTTACTCTCCTACCTGTGTTTCTGTTCCCACATTTATCAAAATCTACACTATTTCCCCAAATCCTTATGTGCTATGGCTATTCATAATGCACGTCCACTAGAGAATTGGCTGTGCTTGTACTGCTATTTTATTTACATGTCTGTTTCCACCAGTCACTCTTTCACCATTCTGTATATCCTTCACAGAACACACCGTGTGCTTTAACTACAAAAGGGTTATCACTAATTTTTCAAATCAGCATCTGCATATGTACTTTGGAATAAGCTGACTATCTCCATGTACATATTTATAAAATCTGTGCTGTGATTTCATATAAGTCATCCTATTTGGCAAATTGTTCCTATTCTTTCCCTCTACATTACATTTTTTCCTATCTTTTAATCCTTCAATTGAAATGGTAAGATTATAAGTAGGCTTATTTTCTTCCTTCTACTTTTGCATTTTCCAAATTTCCCTGCAATGAGTATGTGTGCAATTGTGATTCCTAATAAGCACCACGCTCTGAGTTTGCTTGATCGTCCTTGATCACCTTGATCTAGTTGATCACTCCATTTTCTATCTATTCCTGATATACCACATATATATATAACAAATCCTTGTAAATTATTAATACTTTTTAAAAGCATTTATTCCTATATGTTCATTTTCCTACCATTTTTCACATATGTGCTTATTCTGCCATTCACATACAATACTCACGCTAAATGCCTTAGAGGCAGGAAATGTTTCTACCCTCCCTGTATTTCTCACAGTGCATTCTATGTAATAGATCAGGCCCTGATCAACAACAACGTTCGTCTGGCATCTTTTGTCCCTAAAATTGAAAGCTGGGTAGAACTCAGTAAGCCCTGATTAAGACATAGATCTCTCCCACCCGCAGTAGCCTTAGAGCCTAACAAGAGGTTAAGGTCCAGGGACTAGGCACTTACTAAGACTCTGATGATGCTATAGAAGAAAAATATTAAAGTTGTTACCAAAAATTCACTCGGTCATGCAGGAATTCCTGTGAATCTGAGCCTCTTCCACCTTGTGCCTACATTCATGAGTCAAGTCCTAAAATACTTATCATCTTGCTAAATCATTTTCCTCAGTCGCTGCAGCTCACCACCCCAATGTTAATCAATGCTATAACCGAGGATTGAGCAAAAGGAACTAATTGTCCATTTTTAAAGAAACTCACTTTCCTATAATCAGAGTTTTTTTCTGAAGAGGTGAATTCTTGTTCTTTAAACAACCTACAAATTCAGTTCTACACTGGCCTCCACTACACTCAGGGTTATAGTCATCCATATTTTAAAAAAACAACCTCCCCCCGCAAAAAAAAATCTTTTAAGAGAAGCACCCAGATTCTAGAATCCCCTAAGAGTTGTGGGCTCCAGAGACCTGATCCGTGAGGAACGACGGCTTGTAGGTGCCATCAGTGGATGTGTTGCCAGTTCCCCGCAAGGACTTCATATGAGAAACGGCCATGCGTAAGATGGTTAGCTTGTCAGGTTTTCGAGCCAAGGCACTACAGGTGGGTACCATGTCTGACAGCTCCGTGATGTACGCTGTCATCTTGTTTCGTCGCCGTCGTTCAATCTCACTATGATTTTCCCTGCATGGAGAGAGAGAGGGGTGGGGGAGAAGCCCCATCCAGGTGGTCACATCTGGTCGTTTGTTAACCGGAAGAATGATACGGACACCAGTAAGCTGCTAAGAAACGTGGCATTCAGATTTACGGAATTTACTCTCAGAAGTTAGAATAAGGTTTGCTAACTTTCTCATGCAGAGCAAGCATGGAAAAGAAACTAACAAGGCAAACAGAAAACAGGCAGGTGCCAGCACTTTCCTTTAGCTCCCAGAAATGTCACTTGGTATGTAAATTATCATAGTTTTACTTTAAGCCTTTAAAAAATGGTAGCACTGAAAAATATTGATTCCACTCATTTATATTCCTGAGACAAATAATCTCAGTTTGGTTAACTTCATGTTGACAAATTCAATATTTTAATTAATTTATGCTTCAATATATTATGGCCTATTTTTTCCCAAAACAATTATTACCAGCAGCTGATATGATTCCATTGATGTGTAAAACATTACTGCAGTCTACGCTTCTCCATTACTCCCAACAGAAGGCAAAATTGGGAGATCCTGAAGTTTTCCTTACTCCACTATTTCTCAAAGACCACTCTATAGACTGGGTCTGGGCGTCTGGTGGCAGTGCACTGAGTTTCTCAAGCGGCTGCAAGACTCCATCTACTAGATATGCCCAGAGGTCCCAATCTGGAACAAAGTAAAACGAGGGGATGTTAAGAGTACGATGATTTCAATCTAAGCAGGCCAAACAGACCACATCTCCAACACTGACTTCCGAAACACCGAGACAGAAAAACACCAGTAATATGATAATATTTACATCTAGTGATTTTCAAATTGGATTTTTTTTAAAAACCTGTAGGTTTCTAGTTTCCTTCTTGAAGGGTAAGGCCATCTTTGTATGTCTACTTAATCCTTTTATCTACTTCCATTTTTACGTAAGAATTCTGTTTTAATGAGAGTTCTGTGACAAAAGAACTACTAATATGCTATACACCCATACTTAGAAAGAATTATGTCAAATAAGTAAGTCACTTTTCCAAAGATTACTCCTTCCCAATTCGATGTACTTCCTCATTACACTGTCATTTTTTTCTTAACAATGAAAAGATTATGAAGAAGCCAAAGGAAACCCACTGCACTTGGCTATAGTGACTTACTTGATAGAAAAGAGCGGACTGGCCCTTTGTGCTTGCAAGACTTCATGAATATTTATGGAAGCATAACAAACGCATTTCCTCCTCCAGATCAGCAGCTGAGTTTGAATGCCTGACTTGGCAGTTAGCAGCTCAACGTGTAGCCCACGCGCCCCTAAGGCTCCTGAACAGTAAGCGTTCATAGCTCAACTGAGAGCTCAGTGAGAGATCCCAACTCAGAGTCACCTACAGGAGAAAGCACAACTGCCCCTGTGGGTTTTTCGGATTTTAAATCTTTTTTTGGGGGGCATCACTGCCCTCAGGTGGTGGGAGTAGGAGGCCCAGCCTTTGCTCTGTGGAGCTGGAATCGAACCTCCATCCCAGTGGGCCGCAGTCCCGTGCACAACCACTGCGCCACCGGGGCTCGGCCCCGGATTTTAAATCTTTATGGAGGGCTAAGCCCCGGTGGCGTAGTGGTTGTGCGTGGGACTGCGACCCACTGGGACGGAGGTTCAATTCCAGCAGTGGGGCTGGGCCTCCTACTCCCACCGCCGGAGAGCTGTGACGCCCTCCCAAAAAAAAAGTCTTTATGGAAGCAAACAGCCCCACCGTTCTCCCAACGAGTGACTGCTGTGTTCATTCTTGACCATGCCGTCAGCAGGCCACGATGCATATTGTCATTACCGATGTACCTTTTTTGGGGGTGGGGGGGGTATCACTGCCCTCTGGTGGGAGTGGGAGGCCCAGCCTTGCTCCTGAGAGCCGCCGCTGGATTTGAACCGCCAAGCCTGCGGGCCGCAGTCCCACACTCAACCACTTACGCCACCAGGGCTCATCAGCCTCACCAATGTACCTTTTAACCAATCACTTTAAGTCACAAAACATATAAAAGTGTGGGCCCAATATTTCTCTTGCAGTCTTTCTTACACTATTAACAACATTCTGAAAAAAGATCTCAAGTCTCCTTTCCAAACAGCAGAAAACCGATAAATAAATACTTTGCTTGGGACACATTAAGGTGCCCATTTTCCTAGTATCCGAAAGATTTCTGACACTCAAGTCCAGAAGGATAATTTTCTGCACAACCTGGGAAACCACAAGATAGTTCAATCACCAAAGCAAAATAAGAGCTGTTATGATAAGCAATGCCAATGAAGAGCTGAGAGTGAGTCTTCCGGAGATATCGAGCAAATTCTAAGACATAAGCACTGGAAATCCACCACGCACAAAGGTGTACACGAGGGTT
Organism: Nesogale talazaci; assembly: GCA_004026705.1. NCBI lineage: Eukaryota > Metazoa > Chordata > Mammalia > Afrosoricida > Tenrecidae > Nesogale > Nesogale talazaci. Next base: position 3,372 of record PVJH01027560.1, on the reverse strand, counting down.
TTCTGACAAGAGTTTTTCTCTACTACACCACAAACTGGTCAAGCCACATTGTTTCTAAGAGCTTTCCACTATGTGACATTTCAGTCCTGAAATCGAGAGAAAGGTACTGCGCCATTTTGTGATGGGGGAAGGCAGAGTTCACATCACAAACACTAAAACAGATCATATACTCCCCTGACACAGAGAGAGGCAAACACGAAGAAAAGGGAGAAGAAAACAAGCAGAGGAAGAAAAAGGATGAAGAAAGCAGCATCACTGCTTCGTCATGCTAAAACATACTGTTCTCCTACCTGGCGAGTCTCTCTTTATCCGCAGAACTCTGCTCATCATCCGACCTAAAAACAGAATTAATGGACTAAGCTACAATTAAAGTAGAAAAGAAAGGAAAGGGGGGGTGGAGGAAGAGAAGAAAATTGGGGGGGAAAGGCAGTAATGAAAGGGAAGGGAACTGGAAATGGGTGAGAACCTTGCCTGCAGTTTTACAAAGTCACCTGTTAGGATAAAGAAAAAGTAATTTACAGGGCAAAGACCAACATAAAAACAGGCTAATATTTTTGGTACAGTACCATGATGTGAACACAAACAGAATTTTGCTAATCAATCAATCTCTGTAACGATGAAGGATATACAAAATTTACTAAGAACCAACCAATAACAAACTGCTCCCAATCTGGAAAGAAAATGATATCCATGTGGATAGTTTTTTTTAAAAAAGAAGGAAGGAAATCAAAACTAGAGCAAATCATACTAAGTATATCAAAGATGTAATCACGGTCATACACAAACTCAAGACTGACAAACAAAAGTTTCACAAGGGAAATTACATAAATAAAACTAAGAACTAGGTCTTTGTTTTTTAGAGTTTCTGTTTTATCCCTACCCCTCCCTCCCAGTATCACTGGTAGTATTTGAGGTCTAAAAACTTCCAAATGGCTATCCAAGTTATAGGAACGAGTCCCCAGTTGCCTAGAGCAGGGAAAGAAGATGTAGGTCAGAGAAAGAACTGAAGTTCAGGTCTAGTTTTCTCCATGAACTACACCTTCCACGACACAACCAAAAAAGTTGCTCTCCTTTGGTTAATTTCCCACAACGGTATAAAGACCCCAAACTCCCATTCTTGTAGTAATGGACCATGAGTCAGATGCTGGCAGATGTGGCAGAGGAAAGAGGTCTGAGCCTGGGCCCTCATGTTTTGATGGGCAGATGGCAGGAGCAGCACTAACAGATGCTGGACCCAGGCTGCTCCTCTCCTGCTCAGCAGGATAGCGGATGGGTCTAGGGACACCGCACTCCCCCTGGCTCTTTCCCTCTTGCTTGGCTTTCACTCTCACCCATCCACCCCCATGCTGCAGCTGCCACGACTGCAGTTCTCAACTGGTGGGTTGCAACCCCTTTGGGGGTGGGAATGACTCTTTCACAGGGGTCGCCCAATTCATAACAGTAGCAAAATTACAGGTACGAAGTAGACAAAAATAATTTTATGGTTGGGGTCACCACAACATGAGGAACTGTATTACAGGGCTGCGGCATGAGGAAGGTGGAGAACCACTGCACTGCTGCCAGCCACAGTGCCTTGGGCCTCCACCAGCAGTTTCAGAAAGAGCACCAGTGGGAGGGGTAGTAAGAAGGCAAGTACAAGAAGACGCCCACAGGTTTATACACCATCCAAACCACATACTGTTCCGCTTCACAGAATGTGTTATGGACATTAAGTGATGCATATCGGCATGTGTATGCCAATCTTACTGTTATGGCATCAAAAATTATGTATTAAACAAAATTGACAAAACGTGAAGCTACTGTTTCTCGGCATAACCTCCACTTGGGTCCAGACCCTTCTGAAGTGATGCCACCATTCCAACTTCTCAAAGAATTCTTCACTCTTCAAGGTATGAGGCATCCAAAGGGCAATTTGGGCATTAATGGATTCAAATCATGTTCCTTGAAATGCATCCTGAGTGTCAAGAACAAAAGCTGGAAGGGGCAGGATCGGAGCTGTGGGGAAGGCTTCCCAATGGGACCGGCCTAGGGCAGCTCTTGCTGTTCTCAAAGGATGAGCAGGTACACAGCTGGAATGGGAAAAAATTCTACTGTGCAGCTTTCCTGGCCTCATTCTCTCTAATGCAGTTTTCAACTTTCCTAAAACATCTTTCAAATAAGCCTTCCTAATCTCCCTATGTCTTTTGAAAAATAAAGCAAAACACTGCTCCATTAGGATCCCCGAAAACATCCGCCATAGCCTTCAGAAATGTGACCTCTTTGCCTTGAATTAAATGGTACGGCTGATTCTCTAAAGAGTTACGTGACAATCTATGACAAGAACATTACTGCAGATATCCAATGACCACAGAGCCATGTTCAAATACACTGTGTTTGGAATAAACTCATGTATTATGAATTGAAGCCCTAGTGGCAATACTTTTTGACTTTCAAAAATATTTAATTTTGAACTATGACATTAGCAAGCTCTTGGGCTTTCCTAGACAGAGTATTCCACTATTGAAATGACTAAGAACAATGACCAATAATATATATGTTATAGATAAGCTACAACAGGTGCCTTCTGATGTCCCCAGGTACAGAAACCACACGATTTCCTAGTTTCATTTATTATTAAATGACCTCTCCATCTTTAATTGTACAATCATCACTACAATCAATTTTAGAGAATCTTCATTCTTGTTTTGACGGGACATTTTTGAAGGCATTCTAATGAAATGAAGACATGTATTAGTGGGAGAATTTGTCTGCAGCCATCCACTAATCACAAGGAAATGTTTTAAAATATTTTGTTTAGAATAAATCCAGGCATGTCTAACCACTGTTAGCAACACTTTTTTGACACGCCCTCAGACCCGCTATTTGTATACTGCAGAACAGATTTTAGAGGGGCTTTAAGACTTCCCTTTTGAAATCATGTCATTTGAACATCATGTTGTAAAACTAAGTTTCATCACCTTTCAGAAAGAAAAGGAGACTGGACAAAAAAACTCACTTTTATTCCCAATAAAATTAATATTCAGTATACTCAAAATGCCTGCTCCCACAAGGTGGTCCAAGAAGCTCTGCTACATTACCTGGCAAACCGCTCCTTATCATTCGACATCTGATCATCATCACACCTGAGGAAGAAAAAAGAAGTAAACTTAAAGCAGTACCCTGGCTACATCAATTCCCTCTGAAAAGAAAACTAGAAAAAGATGAAAATAACCCTAAAAGTGGAAGGGGTGGGTGTGGGGGTAATGGAAAACCATTACACGGCAATAAAGATATAATAGTGTCCCACAGAACTTTAAAAGCCTCTTTATTGGTTATCAGATTTTCTGATTCTCTATTATCCTTTGCTAAAAAACAAACAAACAAACAAACAAA